>JARJDZ010007118.1:0-38731 GCA_030264555.1 Aleochara sp. GC000083
CAGACCGAACGTATCACAATCATAATGGCTTATTATTTGTGCTATTTGCGCGCGTGCGAATATGACGATCCGCAATCGCGGAATGACTAAGCTTTCTGCCATCCTCGCAACATCAGAGTCATGTGCACCTGCGCACTTAGTTTATGACTCAAAAAATCGTAAAAATCCTTTCGAACACAACCTCGAAGTACACTAGTCTCGATGCATGCCCGATAATGTCTATACGATAGGACCACATCCGAACCGACACAACACACATTACTGCACTCGTAAATAATGTTGATTTGGCTTACGACGAGTGCGCGAATCGAGTGTGCGAAACTAGGAATCGAGTACTTATCCTCGGAGTGCACTAGCACTCACCGTATCATTGTTTTCGTTTTGCGATGCATTCAGTATTGTATTCTTGTTATTTGACGTGCTTGGTTCGTATGCGAACTTCATTCTGAGTTATTATGACCTGCAGATACACGATGAGACAAAATTTTTCGAAAATATCCTGAACTAAGAAAAAATTACAACGCAAAACTTGGATTTTTTCTGANTATTTGACGTGCTCGGTTCGTATGCGAACTTCATTCTGAGTTATTATGACCTGCAGATACACGATGAGACAAAATTTTTCGAAAATATCCTGAACTAAGAAAAAATTACAACGCAAAACATTGATTTTTTCTGAGTAATAATTTGAGTAATTCTAAGCAAAAATAATCATTCTAGACAGTTTAAAAGTACCAGTCATAGAATTACAAAGTAGCCTTTGGAAAAACCTTCGAAAATTTCTTAAAAACAATCACAAATATGGCAATTTCAAAAATCAAGTTTGGAAATCGATTTTTTTGATTGGTTCCACTTTGTCGCCTATTATTTCCCATTTCTCGAAGGGCTATTCAAATAAATAATATACCAATTGAAAGATACACTAATAAACATTAAATTGTCCAATTTTGAAAGATTTTGATTCATTAGTTTCCTGAAAAAAAAATATTCAAAAAAATTTGCTACTTTGTGTATAATTGCATAAAACTAAACGTAAAGTACAAACGTATTGTGTTGTGCGTATTGTACATTATTGCAAAATAAATACCGTTATGTGCAGGTGTATACTCGTGTGCTAATTGTGTCGTTGTCGATGTGTGCAAGTGGTTATCAAACCGTCGACTTTACGTTCAATTGTTGAGGAAGGAAAAACAACAAGTAGCTGTACATTCGCTTGATGCGTGCTGAAGAAGTTGAAGGCATCCAACAATGCACACAGAGTGCAACTGCTCAATTGTACTCGGCATTTGTTTAAGAAGGAAGCGAAGAAACGATTTGAATGTATTTCATGCTGTTAGTTGCCATGGTAATGATAGCAAAATATGCTTCTGATAATTACCCAAACTCGTTAACTTTTCAACGTGTTTTATGCCAGGTTTTATTTGTTGTATCAACTGAAGAAGATTGTTGAAACATTTTTAATTTTTAAGTTATCAAATCAAAGCAAAAACTATTCTACAGAAAATGTGTTAAAATAAATCAGAAAATGGAGATTAAATTCAAAAATAACATTTTGCTACAGTTGCCAAAGAGATTTACAGCTTAATTTGCAACGAGCTATAGAAAAGGGAGGGTAAAATCAATTTGCCCTGATTAAATATTTACAAGTATTAAAGGTCTGTGCCATCACCAAACGAAGGAAGAATGACTCTGAATGCATGAATGAAGGCAGGAATCAATGGATGGATGGATAAAAGCTTTCGAGTAGCGTGTTAGGTCATGTCCAACATCATACATGAAATATTAGATTGGAGAATAATTCAAACCGAATGGATGCCAAATGGCACGAACGTTTCGTTTGGGTTCAGCCAGAGTGCAAAGGGCCACAACTTTTCACTTTGATTGATGTTGATGGCCATGATTTCCCATGTGGTTTTCATGTAATAACGCCTTAAATATTTATCAAATATTCAACAACTTCCATTCATGATGAAAGAGAGCCAAATAGAAGCTGGTCATTTTCAAGGATAAATTTATGTGAAAATTCAAGAACAAACTAGAAAGATAAAGGTGTTGTTTGACAGAGAATTTAATCAACTTTAAGATAATGTTATCAAAAAGTTGATATCTTTTAGAATTCCTGAGTTGGAAGTAAGAAAAGTAAAAACATTTTTGAATATGATTAAAAAATCATTTTTTTATTTGACCAGTTTAGGGACTTAAATATCATATTTTCCTTATGGTAACTTAATGATATAATATATCGTTTGAAAGACAATTTAATTAGATTCAAGATAGAAGTATCGCAAACTTAATATCTTTCACAATTTCTGAAGTAGAAGCAAAAGATTAAAACATTTTTTAACTGGATTATAAAAATTGTATTTTCATATGAGCAGTTTAAGGAGCTAATGTCATATTAGAAAACATGGTAACCAAATCATATAAGGTATCATTTGAAAGAGAATTTAATCAGCTATAAACTAAAACTATCCTTAAGTTGATATCTACTTTGAGTCCAGAACTATTACCGAAAGTTTAAAAAGTTAATTTCTGCCTTAAAAAAAATTTAGATTTTTAATCGCATAAATTCAGGAATTAATAGGTCACTATTCTCTTATGAAAACCAAATGATATTTTATCATTTGAAATAGAATTTAATCAGCTTTTAGACAAAACTATTCTTGATTTGACATCTTGTATCATTCTTGAGATGGAAGTAAAAGATTAAAGCATTCTTTAGTATGGTTGTAGAAAAGTCTAATTTCTGTTGGAGCATTTCAGGTGTCAAAAAATTATATTTCTTGTATAGTAACCAAATGATCCATTATATCATTTTAAAGATAATTTAATCAACTTTAAACTACAGGTTTCCCCAAATTGATATCTCTATTGAGACCAGAGGTATACACGAAAGTTTAAAACTTTTATTTATATGATATAAAAATTCAGATGTTTCATTGGATAACTTTAGGGATAACATTATCATATTTCCGATATGATAACCATATGATATATTATATCATTTGAAAGAGAATTTAATCAACTTTGCAAAAATGCAATCGCCAAATCCATATCTTCAAAACTATTTGAAATATTCCAAAAAGTTTAAAATGTTAATTTATCATAGTGTTTCTGGTCGATGAAATACCTAATACAAGAAGCCGGAAATGGTCGATAGGCAGAAGCATGTCGGAAATGTGAAAGCAAAAAAGGCCACCCGCACTGACTCGAACATAAACGTCATTGGGAAAAAAGGCCAGAGAACACAGCTACCCATATCCTGTTGTAGTCGGCTTGTTGCTATTGATATCTTAATTATATGCGCGATTGTTTATTTTGTATCGTATTCCGGTTTGCGGCTTAAGGCCCATATACATTACATTACGTTACATTACGATTATTACACTGATCGCCAGCGCGTACATGACATTTCTATAAATATAAATTTCACGAATACTCATTCCCTCATGCAACGTATGTGCGCGAGTGTGTAACCAAAGAAGAATTTATTCGATACGAACTGCAACTATTTCATCGATTCCCATTAGTGCGCCGCTACAATGAATGCAAAATGTGCGCCGGCGAGGAGTGTGCAAGAAATGCGTAGGCAGCTTCGAGATTGCCATTCAATTCTAATCAGCTAAATGGACGACCGAACCGGACACTCTACAGTTGTCACCGGTTTGCGAACGCGGTAGCTGTCGATTTCGCAGATGGATTCATATTTCATCTAACTTTACAATTGGCGTGCAGATTGTCTATGGTTACACACTCGCTCACTACTGACTAATGCTTTATTGCGAAACGCTTCACCTTTTTCTACCTGGAATTCTTGCTGCAACGGATGGCGCCAGACAAATGCGTTTTTGTATCGTTTGTTATGTCTATCGGCAGGCTTGTTGGTATTGAATTCGCAATTAGAGTGCTATGTTACCATACAGTGATTTTTCTAAGAGGCAATTTGCAATTTAATTCGTTTAATTGATTTTTTATTGAGTTGTTTTCAAGTGGAGAAAAATCTCTGTTGCTAAATGCTTGTCATGCCAATTTATATATCAATTAAAAGCGAATTTAATTAGCGTTTTAAATGTTAAAATCGGAAAATTTTATAAATAGGGGAAAACTATATGTTATGTCAAATACCAATAATATGGTTTTTGTTGAAAGATAATTTAATTAGCTTTAATTTGTTCTAGAATAAAATTTGATAAATTGGTTCCAGAATTATAGTCAAATATTTAGAAACATTTAATTGAAATATGAATTTTGTAGTTATCGTTTATCGCCCGAAAATCGAATTTCAAAAATGGAAATAATTTGATAACCATTACGTTGTTGAAAGTTCATTTAATTAACTTTCAAATTATCAATTTTTCATAAAATTCGTCCAAATGGTTCTGAAATTATAGCCTCAAATCTAAAACATTTATATTTTCTGTATGTACTTATTAGTGATAATTTAGGTTCCGATTTATTGGCAAAAAACTTATATTTCACAAGCATAAATTTTCTCATAAATGATACTAGTTGAAAGATAATTTAATTATCTTTAGAAGGAATCCTGTCCCATAAAATTTAATCCAATAGTTCTGATATTAGAACCTGAAACTTAATACAACGTTTAACTAATAAGAATCTTTTCATAAAAGTTATAGTTTACATTTAATACCAAAAATTCGAGATTTCTACTTTGAATATCTGTAAATCCTTACCACCAAACGAAAGATAATTTAATTATCTTTAAAATTATCCATGGCCAATAAAATTTGATCCATTCGTCCTGATATTAGAACCTAAGATTTAAAACAACTTTCATTTGATTTGTATTTTTCATAAAAATTATAGTTTACATTTAATATCATAAATTCAATATTTATACCATGAATATCTGCAAATCCTTGGTACCAAACGAAAGATAATTTAATTATCCTTAAAATTATCCATATTCCAAAAGATTTGTTCCATTAGTCCTGATATTAGAACCTGAAATTTAAAACAACTTTCAATTGATTTGCATATTTTCATGAAAAATATAATTTATATTAAATACCAAAAATTCGATATTTCTGTCAAGAAAATCTCCAAATCCTTAATAGCAAACGAAAGATAATTTAATTATTTTCAATATGATCCTTATCTTATAAAATTTCTTATTGTACTTCTGATATTATAAGCTAAAATGTAAAATACTTTTCAATAAATTTACACTTTTCATTGAAAAATATGGACTAGATTTACAGTAAAAATTTTAATATTTCCTCAACGAAAATCTATATAACTCTGATACCAATCAAAAGATAATTTAATCAGCTACAAAATGATCGAAAACCCAAAAAAATTGGTTCAGTGGTTCCCAAAATAAACCTATAAATGTAAAACAAAACATATACCATTTTTTTCTTTCTGAAGATTTTTCTTTTGTTTCCTATTGTTTTCCCTGTTTAACATTCCCAAATCAGTGATAACTTTTCACTTCGAATTCAAATAACTCTGTATCTTTATGAATGGGGTGCATAAGTCAACATGAATACGAACACAAAGCGAAATGTTGTACATTTGAATGATAAAGCAACGAGAAATTCATTCATCGAAACGCTCTCTTTACTCTTGCGTAACCAACAGAACCAACTCGAACCATGGAGGCCTTCATCCATTTAGATACAAGTTCTAGTGTTACTCGAGTGAATCGAAGGGAACTCGTCTGACACAGGAAGAACAAAATTAAAGCGACGTTCACTCACTGATTCAATAACACGTGCAACAACAACAATTACCAGGCATTAAACCATCCTCCAAGCAAAACAACTTGATTCCTCATTGTCCCATCATATTTTTAAAATTTTTGGTTACACCCTGTGGAAATGGAAAAGACACCTGCACAATCGGAAAGCACCCAAATTCTGATTGGATTTACATATTTTCCTTCATGGGAATGACTCCACAAGCGATCAACCCTTTATGGTTCGTTCGATGGGCGACTCCATCCGGTCTTAAACGGCCCGTAATTATCGCTAAACATTGTCAATTAACAAATACTTATCGTCCGCAGTCAATAGATCAAGCCGAACGTTAACGCTAACTGCGCCTAATTATTTCACATTAAATCGAGTATTATCGGCCCGATCTTCCGATGCATGAAGAAACAAACAGTCAGCGATCACCAATAACCTTCGCTTCATTGGTAAACGGTCTTCGAGAGATGGTCGTCGAACATTTTCGGCATAACTCTCTCACGGCACGTCCTCATGCTTCTCGTGCGTGTCCAATTGCTGTTTATTTAAATCCTTCAACGAATCTTTTCAACGAATACATACAATTGCGAGAAATAATAAATAATTTGGGTGCCTGATTCTGGGATATAAACAAACTCAAAAATTGCTGAATTGATATGAAAACATTTTCCATATTTCTTTGAGAGAGTAATATCCGTGAGAATTTTCTGATAACATAATGATATCATATCAATAATAAATTACATATGAAAAATAATTTTGGTAGAAAATTTACTGATAAGCGAGAAGAAACAGATGAAGAACATTTTTATTGATTTATTGGATTTTCGAAGCATCATTCAAATTTTTAACGGTTTCCAATACCAGCAACCCAAAACACATATGTCAACCATCCATTGGACCACATCACTGCATCCAGCATGCATTTTCCTGACGAATGCTCGAAATTGCATTCGGGTGTTGATGGCTCGTGTTTGGTGCGCTCGAAAAGGCTGTAAAAACCGAATCGGCAACCTGAAACGAGGAAAGTTGTGCATTACCCGACTGGTATTTTTACGCTGCATGTGCTCTGGAAAATGTGCTCGCAATATGTGAATCGATAGCCGAGAGAAGCAAGCAACAAGCAGCCAGCCGAACTCGGTACGTTGTTCTAGGTGCGTATTTTCGAGAGCAACACAGCTATTTTCAATTCCTTGACAATCTGCAGCGCACATTTTCGGCCTTTTTACTGAAAATCTTCGCCGGCGCACATGTATACAATGTGCTATAACAATTCTGGTAAGCTTCAAGCGTGTTGACTGCGAAAATTTCCGCCAGCCGAAATCCAGCCGCAATGATGGTTCTCGATTGGGTAAAAGTGCACTTTTTTCGGTTTTTCTTCGCAGATACACAGAGATGTGTGTTGTGTTTAGTGTCATGTATGGTGGACTGGTGGACTGCACTCTGTATGAGCATGGATGGCTTGGGATTGAGGTATGAACGGACCAGATGCACGCTTTCCCAATTTATTTTCAACATTTCCATCACTAACTAGCATGCCGAACATTTACTTATAGTGCTTGTGCAAGTTGAGCTTACTTATTTCAGTTGCATGTTGAAGATGGAGGAAATGAATAAGTGCCATGTTTTACCAAGGGTGAGTTTTGAATCTGTGCTTGACTCAGAAATACCCGAACTTGAAAAATGAGGTCCCAAAAATGCAAAATTTTCACTTTTTTTCGCTCTTTTAACTGCGTATAACTTTTAAACTATTGGACGAATTAAACTAAAGTTAGAACCAAATTATAGGTCTTGATGAGTACTTTCCAAAAATCTATGGGTTTGTGCCCTTTTGGTCATGGAGAGTGCAGAAATCGCGTTTGAAGAAAAAATTTGAAAAAAAAGTTTTTAGCGAAAAAACCTATATAAAATTCTTAAAGTCGCTCGAGTTTTGAAGAATTTTCATATCTCCGAAACTAATGGGCCAATTTTTCTGATTCAAAAGGCTTTTATCATATTTTGACGAAAAAATAACATTGGTCATGGTCTCAAATCTCTGCGAGATTCAGAAATACAAAATCATGAAAAATGGGGTCCTGAAAATGAAAAATTTTCGCTTTTTTTCGCAACTTTAACTGCGTATAACTTTTAAATCGTTGGAGCAATTATAACAAATATATAGATCAAATTGTAGATCTTGATGAGCACTTTCCAAAAATGTATGGGTTCATGCCCTTTTGCCTCTTGGAAGAGCAGGAATCGCATTGGAAGAAAAAATTTGAAAAAAAAGTTTGTAGCGAGAAATACGATATGAAATTCTTAAAATCGCTCGAGTTTTCATAATTTTTCATATCTCCGAAACTAACCGACCGATTTTTCTGATTCAAAGGGCATTTATCATATTTTGACGAAAAAATAACATTGGTCATGGTCCCAAATCTCTGCGAGATTCAGAAATACAAAATCATGAAAAATGGGGTCCTGAAAATGCAAAATTTTCGCTTTTTTTCGCAACTTTAACTGCGTATAACTTTTAAATAGTTGGAGCAATTATAACAAATGTATAGATCAAATTGTAGATCTTGATGAGCACTTTCCAAAAATGTATGGGTTCATGCCCTTTTGCCTCTTGGAAGGGCAGGAATCGCGTTCGAAGAAAAAAATCGAAAAAAAAGTTTGTAGCGAAAAAAGCGATATGAAATTCTTAAAATTGCTTGAGTTTTCAAAAATTTTCATATCTCTGGAACTAATGGGCCGATTTTTCTGATTCAAAGGGCATTTATCATATTTTGACGAAAAAATAACATTGGCCATGGTCCCGAATCTCTGCAGGAATTAGAAATACCGAAACTAGATACACAGTCAACAAGAATCGATTCCTTAGATCCCATCACTAGTAAACTTCAGATTCCAGGATAAATCCTGTCGCCATCTGACTTTTAAGTCTCTGAGCATCTTTGGGCGCCTTTGAAGCTTTCCAAGCGGGCAAAAAATGTCCAGCCAGGTGTGACAGCTGGTCCGACCGTATGCGGCACATGCATCAGTCGGCGGTTATTTTCGGGGGCTGCTGCTGCCGCCGCATTGACAAACAGCTCGACGCACATGCGAACGTCTGTCAGCCGGGACAGGACGCGCACATGTCGAGCCAGGAAAACACGTGGAGCGCCGGGACGCCTCAACACATCATCCGCCATTGCCCAAAAATACTCCGCCGCCGCCACTGCCGGCGTCAGCCAGCAGAAGGAGGCCGCTGAAGAAGACGTCGCAGAGACAATCGATTCATGCGTTTGAGTAATGAGCTCAGCTGCGGCAGCCACGCTCGCATGTCAGCGCGATAACAACCAGAAGTTCGTTAGTAAGTGTGGAAAATGCGGTCTTATCAATTCACGACTTAAGTTCGTTTGCACTGACAATAAGCCGAGCATTACGACGCTGGTCGACGTTAAGTAACATTCGACGAAAACAATATTCGTATCAATATTTGCTTTATAGGAGCGCTAAAAAGGAGGATGCGCGCGCACGACGCGATGTGACTTAAGTCAATAATGCCTTTTATAGTAGAGGATGTTCCATGCGACACCGCAAATGCCATAGATAGCAGAGATATTCTACACCTGTGTACATAATCTTCAAAGTACGTTTGCACTCGAAATTAGCAATTAGCAACATTTCAGGTGTCGCATGCACTCTCGAGTGGGTGATTCTGAAATTAAAATTTTGAGATTTTTATTTGATTTTGAATTCATATTCTCGGAAATATTTGCTATATACATATACAAACAAAAATTCAATCATGAAAATCACTTGTAAAGAAATAAACACGAAAATTGATTTTTTTGTACATTATTGTTAATATTTCAAACAAAAATTGATTGATAACTTTGCAACTCTGGGTAGTTGTAGTTTATTAAATTCTCTTTCCATTGATCTGTAAATATTTATGGTTACCAGTCATCTAACATGTTTTATCATTGTTAAAAGTTGTACTACAATTTTAATTAGAAAAAACTTAATTTTTTTGAAAATATTTATGGTCCTATCTTTAAAACCAGAGTTGCGATTTTTATTAGTAATAGTACAATTTAAAGTAAATTTAATCTAATTTGTCCTGGAACTAACGAATTTTTGTTTAAACTGAAGGAAATAGACAATATTTGGTATTAAACAATTGATGACGTAAAGACGAGTTGAAATTCATCTACTCACATTTTTGGGATTATTTAAGAAAGTAGTTGGTAGTTTCAAAAAACTCAAAATGTTTCTTTTAGCTTATAAAATTCTCTTTCAATTGTCATATTAGCTTTTACGGTTACCAGTCATTCAAAGTAATTCCTCAACGTTCAAATTTGTAGAAAATTTTAGATTACAGCACAATCTTAAAAATTGTCATTGGAGATGTATGAAGTTCTCTCAAAATCCAAGCATCTGATTTTAATTATATATAGCTCAATTTGAAGTAAATTTAATTAGCTTTTAACTGGTAATAAACATTTTTTGTTTATATCAGTGGAAAATGACAATATTTTGTATTAAAAAATAGCTGACAGAAATCGAAGTTGAAATATATCAACTGAAATTTTTGTGATTATTTAAGTAACTATTTATTTGTTTTTAAAAACTAAAAATGCATCTTTTAGCTTATAAAATTCTCTTTCTAATGGTATATATAAACTTACGGTTACCACTCATTCAAGCCAATTAATCAACGTTCAAAATCGTTGAGTAATTTAGAGTAAAATACAATCTTCAAAATTGTTTTGAAAATGTTTGACGTCCTATCTCAAAACCGAAGGAAGAAATTTTATTTGTCAATACCCCAATTTGAAGTAAATTTAATCCACTTTCAACTGGTAATATACATTTTTTGTTTATACTGCAGGAAATAGTTAATATTGTTGATTAAAAAATAGGTGTCACAAAGTAGAGCAGAAAAATCTCCGGTGACATTTTTGCGATTATTTAAATAACTATTTATTTGTTTTTAAAAACTAAAAATGTTTCCGTTAGCTTATTAAATTCCCTTTCCATTGATATATAAATATTTACGGTTACCACTCATTTGAGCCAATTGCCAAACGCTCAAAATCATGGAATACTTTAGTTTGCAGGATAATCTTCTAAAAAACATATATTTGGGATTCTATTTCAAATTCCAAATCTCGGATTTTAATAACAAGTAGCTCATTTAAACGCAAATTTAATCTAATTTCCATTGGTGGTAAACAATTTTGTTTAAACCTGTGAAATTAGTAAACATTCGGTATTAAACAATAGTTAGCGTAAAGGAACTGAAAATGGAATTGAAAGTTATCGTGTCATATTTTCGTAATTATTTATTTAACTGATTGGTTGTTTTTAAAAACTCAAAAAGCATTTTGTAGCTTACAAAATTCTCTTTCCAACGATATATTGGTATTGCATGTTACCATTGAATTATATATAGATTTTCCTGTTAGAAAACGATGTAATTTCCTGAAATATTTTGTCATCATCATCTTTCGATTCAAGACTGCTTTAAATAACTTTCTCGTTGTTTTTGTTTGTTTTCTAAGAAAATATTGTTATCAACCGCCTAAAAGTAAATGAGTTAAGACCTCTTGCAGCCTTGCACATCATCGAGGTAGCCACAAACAGTGGCAACTGTTCTTGGACGAAGATTTATCGTTGCGTACCTCGCGCGAACTGCTCGTTTGTGGAATACATTTTCAGATAAAAATACATTGAAATATGGATTGAAAGCAACCGCACGTTGTGTGTATAATACATGCGAGTATCAAATTGCGACAACACCTGCTGCACCAACTGAACTGAACAGATTTACTTATTTCGTCGTCATCATCGTTGTCGTTTGGCCTGTGCAGACTGTGTCGACAATGTAGCCAAACAATTCCCCATCATAATTAATGTATTCACTTGTCCCATAATTAGTTAAAGCGTTCATGGCGACGTCTCTAGCACTTACAATCTGAGCTAAGTAGTCCAACTCACTCGGCGATAATTTCGTGATTGAGCGAGACACATTTTGTTATGACTCCATTGGAATTCCACACAAAACACAAACAAGTTGCACCCAAAACACACAAAAAAAAATGAGAAGAAGTACTCAAAAACAGTTTATTTTCGTTTTAATATATTATAAAGTAATTTGATAATTTCTGTCTATCGATTATCGATTTTCTCTTTTCAAACAATATGCTCCTCTGAGGTAACTTACATATGTACATAGGTTTCAAAAAATGAAGTCTCAAAATCATAATCATATACATATAAAATTCTTGTTCTTCACGTTCTATACAATTTCTTTTACCTTCATTCATTTTGCTTACGCGTTATTTGTACATAGAATAATTAAAAATATAGTATATTATACAAAAAACATCACAGAATAAAAAGTCACAAAATATTAATTAAAATTACAAAATTTCCCTCGCTACTAAAATATTCGTCTAGATCCTTGGATCAGGAGGACCTCTCGTGTGGATAAATTTTCAAACAAGAAAATGGGGAAAAAATGTGGGCGAACGAACATAAAATCTAAAATTGCAACATAACAGGGAACCACCTGGATCCTCCGGTCCAACCGCCCCAAAAAGGTCATTCTTGCGTCGTAATTTTAACTAATAGCGTAACATTCGAAGAAAAACGTCCCATCATTCTGAGACCCATCATCGCTCGCTTCCTCAACCATTTGCGGTGAAGAACAGCATCAAATGATAAGTGCATCACGAACTGACACATACACACACACACACAACTACAGACTAAGGAGTCTTGTTGGTTGTTGGTTGGGTGTGTTGGTGGTTGATGTGGAGGTGGCGCGCGTCCATGAAGATGCCAACCACCTCAGCACGACGAAACTGGTCTTCCATCTGACGGTGAAAGTTTCTCAGGTGTCTGCAACAAGGAAAGAAGCCAAGACTTACTTAATGCTCACAATTTGGTCTTTGGAACACGTGCACGCAGAGATTCAACGTGGTGAATGCGGTTCGAATGTGGATGGGTCAAAGGAGGGCGAAAAATGAATTGCTCATTGATGACGCGCAACAATCGGCGATTGTACATCCGCGAATATCCATCTGTGGCCGGAGAGAATATAGAGAGCTTTGTGCTTTATCGAAGAGCTGAGGTCTCAAGGTTTGAGGTCTGCGGGTCCCCGGGTGGCGGCGATGACTGTGGCGTGGTACCACGACGACCGACGACGACGACGGTTGGTTATAAATAAATTGTACAAATGCGGACAATCACGATCTCTCGGGCGCGCGAGAGCACGCCAGATGGTGATGGTATTGCACGTGTCCTTTGCAGATGTGCGGGGCCCCGTTACAAAATACCCACAGCCGTTCATCCACATGGGGAATGGTTTCAACAAACAGATCCCAGACGCATGCACGGGAGAGAACCCATGTGTCCCAAAAACCGAAGGGAGTTATCCAGGTGTTCCAATTTTGGCGCGACAAGAACCATTTTTGTTCCCATGCAAAGGGTTGCATGACCCCAAGACCCACAACTACTTGAAGCTCCCAAGAAAAAGTTGACACCCTTTGTTAGCAAATTTTGTTGTTTCGAACCGTTCCGAGATTAAAGGTCATCAAAACACAATGAGTGGTATGAATGAATGCTTTAGGGTCTTTAAAAATTTGGATTTGGATTGAAGAATTGAAGTTATGAACTTACCGTGGTGTTCTGTACAATGGGTGCTTCACTAGGTGCAAGAATGGTATTAGGACTAGCTCGAAGACCCAAAGGTTGTCGAGGGCTGACAGCACCTTGGCTTCTTCTGGGACCTAGGGCCGCTGCTGCTGCCGCCGCATCGAAGGCTGGTGCTGAAGAATTTGTCGTGGGACAAGTTTCCAAAGCATTCTCCAGCTGGCAAATGTAATCGATCACGTGTTGGATCACTTCCACGCGGGAGAGTTTGCGGTTCTTGGGCATGAAGGGCACTAGGTCCTTCAGCTTGCTGAGGTACATCTGGATCTCCTCGTTTTCCTTGTGATGCCGATGCACTCGCCCGCCGGACACGCCTGTTATTCCAGATTCGGGGCACAATATACTGGCTGCTTTCATGTTGAAGGTGGTTTTCGAACGGGTTACTTCGAACTCACTAAAGGTTCTGCACAAGAGCACTGGGTGGACACCACGGAACAGGTCGAGACGACGAGGAGGACCAACCGAGAGACGGGTCACGATACACAGGAGCCGACTGCTGGTTGCGGAATGAGTTTCGAAATTGTCAGCCGCCTCAATTTATAAACGTGGTCGTGAGTGGGGAGGCCAATCCATGCGGTTTGTACCTTCCGGCGGCCGGGAGTGGGGGTTCTAATGTCGGCGGTAGAGGCGGCTGGGTTTGGGTCTTGGGTCATTTGGGACCAAGTGTTCCCCGAAATTTTGGGCTTTCACCGGGTTTCTCTAATTTTGGGTCTATTTCAACCGGGATTTTTGCATTGTACTCTCCATGATTACACCTTTCACGAGACCAGGTCATAAAATCAATTTGGGAATTTCGAGACATCCCGCACTTATTGTTTCTCGGATTTGAAAATTGTAAAGTAGGAGGAATTTATGGACGATGAAAAAATCGAATGAAATGATTGGCGCCACATTCATATCAGACTGGTCCGTCATATGTCTGACCTTTTCATAGACCCGACTCCTCGTTCATCAAAACACATCACACAAACGCATCGCAATTGCATAAATCCGATTTCGATTTTGTTTACAGTTCTCCCATCATCAATATGTTGGAATGTTCATCGATCATTGACAAACGCGACTGGGAATAATTATGAATAAACCAATTTACTATGCTTAATCAGAAATGGTCTTTGCTCATTAATGGCCCTCGACAAAATACGAGTTATGAAATTTCCGCTTGGCCGAGAATCAATTTCCTGTTTGGTACAATAACAAGTTTTGGTGTCCAAAAGTTGAGGAACCAACTTGAGGATTTTTTCACAGGTGAATCACGTCTTCGTGAAAATGCGACCTGATGATGACTTTCTTTGTTGATCTATGATGGAACTTTCTCACAGGGCGGACATGAGGGCGATGAGAACATGTCTTATCATTTCCAAGTCGCATAACTTTTCCTAATATTTGATCGGTGTGTTTAATGTGGATGATAGCAGCGCATTTATTTATGTTTACCAGCGATTGATAATGTAATATATGACATACAAATAAATATTTATCGAAATCATTGAGTTTGTTCTTCATGGTTCAGTTTTTCTATTAGTGCCCATTGCTTCAAATTTTGAGAAATGGTTTTATCTTCAAGTCCATGGTATGGAAATCAAAATTATCGCTTTCAACTGATGGATTTATTGTTTTTGTGTTATAGGCCATTAAAAGTGTCAAAATCTTAAAAAATTATCAGGATGAATTTTTTCGCTTATCACAGGATGGTATAAAAAACTGTCACTGATTTATTTATTTTTTTTTTTTGTATTGTTGATACAGTTGTGCCCACACTGCAGAAATTTTTCTGCAAAATTTTAATTGTATCTTATAAAAATTGTTCTTCATTCAATTTTATAATTTTCAAATAATTCCCAAATATCTCTTAAATAACTTTTTGGTTTTTATTCTTTTTGTTCTTCCTTATGTATAAATTATCCAGGCTGTTTTATAATTTTTACAGTTTTCTCAGAAACATTCCTAAAATTTGATAATTCTTCCAAGCAAAATCCAAGAGAAAACTCAATAAAGTCATGAATAATCTGATATCTTATTGTGAGATGACTTCGTGACATGAAAACACTACTTTTATGACACAAAATACTTCAAAGATAAGAACCATCCCTTCAGACAATAAATTACCAAGCGATAACACGTCTGATAAACCTTGTGGTTTCACACTTCTTGAAGACTTCTTGCAACTTTTCTCACTTTCCTATTCCGAAAACATTCTTTGCCTTCATCTTGCACTGCAGATAATTTGCATTATTCGCATCATTTGCATGAGAGCATCGCGAAAAATTCCTCCACTCGAGTGTTAAAATTCATTTATATCCTCATCAACTCGCGAAGACCGAAGAAGTGAGGTAATTGATATCAGCTACTTGAGCAACACTCCCCGACGTATTTTTGCGTTCACTTCTTGTTTCCCATCGTTTAATCAAGCGGCTGACGACTTTACGCTACCGTTGATGGTTGCCAACATCTTCGTCCCAGGTTGGAAATCGATGGGCTTAATTCGCCTCGCGGAGTAAATTCAAAATTAATTGAGAGAGCCGCGAGCGTTATTAATGCCCACTAACTCGACGCTGTAATAAACCGAAGAATCGACTTCTCTCTTCAACTTCTTGCAGAGCCAGATAGTTATAGATAACGTTTTATAAATGAGAGTTAGACCTGAAGTGCGCGAGAAGATCTCATGGCTTGTGAATGCAGCTAGTTAAAGCTAAATTAGAGAAAATGTGAAGATTCTCGATTTGGTCGGTTTTTGATTCGCATGGAAACCAACGACGTCGTCGATTGCCATCGAGACGAAGACTGAAAAGGTTCATAATCATATTCATAAAGTTTCTTGTTCTTCGTTTGATGGCCTGCAAGCATCGCTGATGCATTCTAATGAATCCGCGCTAATTAATGACGAACAGGTCCAATCAAGGATTTTGCGCATTTCCTCTCGAAGGTTGCTTAGATTTTTTGCAATGCAAAATCTTTCCTATATTTGGATAACTAATCTATTTCAAGGTAACTCATGCAAATTGTTTATAAAATCATCAAGTTCTTTGCTAAACTTCAAGATCAATTTGTTGATGTCTTTTTGCATTGTTTTTGCTTACAACAGGTTTCAGGTAATTGCAGTGCTTATCTAATTTTCGTTTTCGTCAATTACACGACCCGAGTTCAGTTTCCCAGGCGCATACTGGAAGATGGAAGCCCGAAGAAGATGCAAATTGCAAACTTGAAGCCGAAGACATGGAAATATGTGGGAATCGGTTGAAAATTCACTTCCACGCCTTCCTCTCAGGCTTCTTGCGGCATTTCCATCGTCGGCATCGGCTCGCAATTAACACGAGTCCGTTCCATACGCATGCGATTAAATTATGTCTTGTAATTAGCGCCTTTTTGCGCCGGGCGATTCCACGCAAATTGCTTCATTTGCATATCGGAAATTATGATAAATTTCGAACCTCTCATGGAAATCTCGACGAATTTTTCATATACCAACGTTATCATTTATAATCCTCATGAAATGTTTGAAATATCCTAGTGAAACAAGGATAATTTGAAAATAAAAAATATGCAAATTACAGATTTTTCATATCTCGTTATAAATGTAAATTTTATGGAAATATAAGTTATTAGTTGTAATTAATACCCAATTAGTAATATTCTTCATAAATTGCATGATTTTCATGTTGGTTTTAGTTGCAAAAACAAATTTTGCAAATGTACAGGAAGCTGCAACCAGTTGAACAGTTTTTTTTATTATTTCTGAAATATCCCAGGATGTAATTGAAATATATTATATATTTTTTGATTTTATTGCAGTTTGAAGTCCCCACATTCATACCCATAAAAATTCCTTGATATGAATAATTAATAAGTCAAATTAATCATCTAAAAAGGATGCAACCAGTTTTACTGCGATTTCTAAGAAATATAAAATATCCCATCCTGGTAAAAAGTTAATTGGTGCAATGAAGCAACACCCAATCAGGTTTTTTATACGTAATTAATTGACAAAATTGTTTGTAATCACCCAGATTGCAGATGAAATAAATTGGAAACATTATAACTCGATCTAATTAGTTTGTTTTTCATAAATTATAGAAATTAGCAATTCAGGTTACACAGGAAATTGCTACTGGTTAACTAGTTTGTTTATATTTTCTCTATTTGTTTGTTGCATTGCCCAATAATTAGTTTCCACAAACTAACAAAAACTATGATTCATTAATTCATTCTTTTTAAAAACTCTCAAATGAAGAATATTAAGTTTGAACAAAATGTGGTCGAGGTAAACAACTCCCAGGTGATTAAAACTAATTAATGGCCTCCCAATGAGTTAATTTCACCTTAAAAACGAGGCATAGACACCTAAAAATTGGAATTTAATGAAACAAAACAAAATTCCTAAATTTAATAAGAACCAAACCTGCAGGAGATCGAGATGATGATGAAGATGAGTCAGATCGTAATAACGATGCTGATGATCATGTTGGACCATGAAGACGATAAACACCCAGCAAGAGAAATCAAAAAATGCGAGGTACTCAACTTTGGTGGTCCTCTAATAAGCGACCTGACGGATTGGCTCGTAATTGGGGGCTTCTAAAGCCATGAATTAAATTCCATACGATTTTATTCGCTGTACTACTGAGTGTTTCATGTCTAAACTCTTCATCAAACTGTATCAGCTTGGTGCTCCCGTCTTGGAAATTAATCTCCACGAGTATAATCAGTAATTAACTTAATAACATCCAAATAAAACGTCATACCTCAAATTGTAAGCTTCTTGTATGTTTTGTTGTTGTTGTTGAGATGAAGAATGCTTGTGGGTTTTTGGTGCAGCTGATACTTCTTGCAGACCTTTAAAGTCATGGAAGCAACCAACCCTCAACCCTCAACCCTCTCTGGGTTGCAACCCCATCGTCCGAAGGAATTCTTCTCGTCGTGAATGAAGAAATCGAATGAATGAACGATACGTGAATGCTCTGCATGAAGCAGTGAGAAGTGAGTGCTTCTTGCATCGGTTTCTCACAACTTTTTACATGCTTTTGTGTCGACATAATGCACACAGGTGCTTCGTTATTTGTACGTGCGCATTGAATGCATTCCAAACATTGCATTCAATGCTTCATGGTCTTCTGAGGGCCGAATTGCCCCCATCGAATCTGCGAATTCTTGCTAATTCTTTTCAATGTGATTTTTTTCAAGTTGAATGTTTTTTTTTCGTTTCCTATGAGAATATGTTATTGCAAAGGTGTAAATATTTCTCTGAAGATATTTATATCTACTCAGAATTTGCAAAATGAATAACAAATACATTTGAAATTTACTTGGATGATATTTGAACAAATAAGTTTTCTGAAATTCATGTTCAAAATTCAGTTGTTTATAATTAAGTAATTTAAACAAATTTAGTATCAAATGAAAGCTTAATTACTCTATTTTTATATAAAATTTTAATCATTAGATTATCTGAATTTTGTATCCAGATATGACATTAATAATAAAGCTAAATTTTCAATTCCAAAAGTTCTGTGAAATTTTTTTAGATGATTTTCATTTGAAGAAATTCAATAATTTTTTTGGGAGTTTTAAGACAAATTGCACATCAAATTAAAGATTATTTAATCTACTTTAACATAGATTTTAAATAAAATAGATATTTTTTGTCTCTCTGAAGATATAAACAGAAGAATGAAGTAATTACAACAAATGTTCATGATGGGAAAATAAATTGACTCCAATTTTATTATAACAATTAGTTAGTTTCTACTATGATAAATTAAACAAATTATAGGTAAAATTAAAGCCTCTTAAATGTACTTTTACTGAAATTTTAAACTATTGAAATATCTTTACTTTAGCTGAAGATATGACAAATAATATTACTGATTGAATTTGCTTTTTCTTCAATAATCAAAATTGCAATTCATTCCATAAAATCACAAAAATAATTAAGATAACAATTAACGCTTTAATTCATAGCAAAATATATAAAACATGCTTTAATTTGACACATAAATAATGAGTATAACCTTAATATCATTGACAAATTTTCCTATCAGCAGCAGATAAATGCGAAATTATGAAAAGTTGATTATATTTTTAGATTTTGTTATTACGAGCCGACCTTATCGACGACTCGTTTAATTAGCACGCATAAATTTAGCAAGCTTTACGATTGAGCAATAATTTTTATCGCAATCAATGCCTCCTATTAATTTTTACAACGCACAAATAGCAATAAATATCGTTATGTATGAGTGGAAACTTCGTAGAAATTTGTTGTTTTCTCAATAACAAACAAAATGCAAATGCGTTCTGCCATCGAATGCACTATGCGCATTGTTCGATCAGCGATAAGTTGATGAATTTGCAACAATACCTGTTTGCAAAAATGTTTTTGTTTTGATTGCATTGTATTCGCGCGAACTAATAAGTTGGTAGTATGCATGGAAAGGTGCAACGTGTTTCCTGTCTTTCTAGCGAAATTTCAATCAAGGCAGGAAATAAAATCGCATTGCTTGCAGAAAAATTGCAACATGTGAATGTAACTTTTAGATTTTGAGGAAAACAAATCATTTGTTTGTATACTTGCTCCCAGTTTTTAATCTCGTTGTGAATTTGGGTCAGGTACAATATAATAATTGCTAATTATTCAACTAATTACGTATACAACAATATTCGTTTATATACAATATGTATAAACAATCCAGCAAATATTGCTAATTGTTTGTCGTCTAATAAGCCATAAAATTTCTTGGAAAAATTTTGCACAAAACGACCAGGAATTAATTACAGCAATTACATAAATTTATACATAGTTTTCTTAATTAGATATTTACAATTTTAGCACAAAATCGTTTCCCACGTTTCAAACTTTTCGATTTGTTTTGATGTTTTCTTAATTGTCTTCACTATATGTTAGTATCACACGCACTTAATAATTAACAAAATTCCATCAAGATTTGTCCATATTTAATATTCCCATTCACCATCCACATTTTATCACGCATGTGGCTCTCATGCAATTATTGATATTTTTATGTTTTTCTGTCGGTTCAGAAACGTTCCGAAACTTGATGACCGCTTCTTCGCAGACACTTGCAGCTTACGAACTAGAAAACTAATTAACTCCTTTGTTAAATAATACATATGCCTGGGCCTTTCCCATTTTTAGCGTTCGGCAATCGTTAATTAATGATCTACACTTGCATACTTAAAAGTTTAGCGTTTAAGTTTACATTTGCCACATGTTTGATACACAATTTGTCGCCTTGCTAGTTAAATATTAATTAATTGCCTCTGCTACAGCTACCGAAATAGATTTAATCGTTAATTACTGATATATAGTTCTCGTGATAAGGTAACAATTCATTGTCATTGTCAAAACAGTGTAAAAATTAAAAAAATCTAGAAAATTGCAAAGTTTACAAATTTTTTCTAGAAAATTCCATTTTTTTCCAGAATTTTACATCTTATTCTATAATAGACTAGTCCTTTATAAATAGATCAACTTCCCCTTGAACCACTTTGTACATTATTTACACCAAGATCATCCCATGATGATGGATCGTCAATCGATCAACTGATCAAAGATGGCCAACTCAGCAAAACTCTCGCTGGTAAGCTGCGTGAGTGGCGGTTGGAAGTTTTGTGCAAATGGCGTCCCATGAAGATTAACAATCCGTGGAAGGACGAAAAACATATCGATGTGAATCCGATGCACTCCCGTGTTCGTCAACGAGAGGTATTTCAACTTCCGCAGGCTTTTGAAGCACATGGGCGACAAGTGCACCAGGTCCTTGTTGTCTGTGAGCATCAGCCTCTTCAGATTCACCAGCCCGACGAAGGTGGCGTCGTCCACCTCGGTGATGCGGTTGTTCGACAGGATGAGCGTCTGCAGCGAATGGGAGCGCACAAACGTCCGTTGGCGCTCGAAACGGATCTGATTGTTGGCGAGGACCAACTCCTTGAGGTGGTCGTTGTCGGCGAAGGTGTTCACCGCGAGTGTGGTCAGATTGTTGTCCGAAAGGTCGAGTGTCTCTAGGCGTCGGAGGCCGCGAAACGCAGCAGCCTGGACGACCGCGATGCGATTGCGGAAGAGGTACATCTTACGCACGTTCGCAAAGTGGTGGATGCGAAAGGTGAGGTTCTCCAGCTGCGCGAGGTGGTTGTAGCCGAGGTTCAGATGCGTCACGCTGTCAGCACCTACGGGAACTTGTCTTAAATTATCGTACATCCGCGTTACGTTCGTTATCGTCGTTACGTTTTCGGCCGGCGTGGCGGCTGCTTCGATGGCGGCTGCCCTGAAAATAGTCGTGCGCACTTATTAGCATTGGACAATTGATGCGTGCTGCATACGGTCAATGGTAATTATAGATGGTAATTGGGTGACTTCTTAGCAGGGTCATGCGTTTGTTAGTTGCTTGCCACATGGTGTTGCAATTGTAGTTGTAGTTGGAGGAAAGTTGATGGTACCAGGTTTGGAACTAGTTTTGGTTAGGTTCGAATTGATGATATTGATTGCTGGAATTTAAATCGTGAGATGTCCTTAAATTTGGTCCTTATGGATCTGAGCTAAGACAATCCATCAACATTTTGATGGTATCCTAAGTTTGGTAGTACTTTAGGTTATCTTGGAAATGATGGAATTGGTTGGTGGTACTAAAATTGTATGATGTTCTTGATATTGGATTCTGGGTCCTGATAGATCTGAGTTAAGTCGTTTTGGCCCATCAAATTTTTGATGATATATTGGGTTTAAAGAATACTTTCAAGCTAGGATGCAAAATTTCCAAATTGAAAGATGACTTCGAATTTGGACCCCATAAGCTGATAGATCTGAGCTAGGTCACGTTAGAATATTTTGAATTCCAGAAGATGGTATGCTACCATTGATAGAACTACTCCTATCTAGAACTTCTGACTATCTTGGAATTACATCAAATGAAATGGTGGAATTCTAAATTCTAAATTGAAATATGCCATTGACTTAAGGCTCTGTACCCCTGTTGGATCTGAGACTTGGAAGTTAGTCCTTCTGACTTCTAAGAGGTCCAAAGTAAAAGTTTCATGGAAGACTTCAAATTTCTTATTAACTTGTGGTAGAATATATCCAAGCTTTTGGTAGTTCAAACATACTTTAAAAACTGTTAGAAGTAAGCCCCGATATCATAATTGAATCACCAAAACAAATGATTTCTTCCAGTCCAAAAACACCTTTGACCAATTTCAGAATCATCAAGGTTAATGCCTATGACAAGTCTGTATCAAAATTCTAAAAGATTCAAGAATTTCTAAGCTGCCTTCATTTGTTGATTACTGATCTGCCTGGTACCTGGTACCACTATACATCTCTGTATTCTTAGGATGACCTAACATTACAAAATCATTTTGGGGATTTCAGAAACTCTATAACCTTTGAAAGAACCATCACTCAATTCCAAGTCAACTGATGAACCCATGCTTCAGAACTTTCAAAAAATGTTAATAAGGTTTCCAAGCCTCTTAAAACTTACTAAATCAACTCAGATCACAAAATCATCTCCGGAAATGCTTTCAACCTTGATATTGAGTAAATTTTGACCATCAATCTAAGATGGTCCAACCACGTGCTCTCCCCATACCGGAACTTTATCCAAGGCTTACTTAGAAATTCTGATGCAATCCCAAGAATATCTATGAACCGATTGACTTGACCAGCAATCACCATGCGATTGTTCGAGTGTAGTGGTAATTTCGGCGCCGCCATCTACAAATTTTTGGCGGCCATCACACAAACTGATTGCACAGTACTGCAAAGCTCGACACGAGAGCACGTTCGTCGATGATGGTCGATTGATTAGGCATGCTCGAGATGAGTCGTGAGGAAAAAAGGCGACTAAACTAGAGAAACATGCTGATGATGGCGTCGAAGTTGATGACATAGGACACAAACACAGGATACTCACTTGATGCACACCGATCTATCCATGAGGACGCAGAACAGCACGAACGAAACGAACGCATACCGCAGCAACTTATCCATTTCCATCAGGTTCATCATCTTGGGCATCTTAGCGTTCACATTAGAGTAGCACCAAATTTGGATCGCGATGTCAACGGGGGCGGCATCCAACAGATACCGCTGGTGTTGTTGTTGTTGTTGTTGTTGGAGGTGGTGATGATGGTGATGGTGGAGGTGATGGTTGTTGACGATTACACAATGCTGAGACATCAATACAGTCAATGGTGGACGCTCAAGAAGCCAGATCAATCTCGATCGATCGCCACTGATCCACGCACACTGCGCACATCTCGCACGCGCTAGATCGCTGCAGAATCGATCGATGCAGATCGATGGTGGCTTTTCCGCACCACGAAAATCGCTGGGGACGCACACGTCGACGATGAGAGCGCCGAGACAACGAGACAGTTGATTGGAAACGATCGGACGTGTGCATGGACGGGCAGCAGCGCGGACACCACGGCTCGATTCGAATTTAATGGACGTTCGGCTTTTTGTTATCAAATCGCCGCTTTACGTCACGCACATCATTACAATATTTATGTGCTAGCTGTCCCGGCTGAAAGCCAGCAGCATTCATGCGCGCCTCGCACGAAATCGAAAAGCATTCCGCTCGGTTTTGTCGTGCGCGTTTGGTTAGGTTAAATCAAAAATTTATTTATAATTTCTACGCAAAGGTCATCTCACTTTGGTGCATACTTCGGTGGCCGTTGGGAGCGCTATGACCGATTGCTGGCTGCGCACCATGGTAGCCGATAATTGAACACAATTGATCGATATGATCGAGCAGCGCAGCAGCGGCAAATTTAAATTGTACGAACCTCAAGCTTCAGCGTCTAAAAGTCAAATCAATTTGTGATCGCCTCTTCAATTGATTTCTATTAAGATCTATCTGGGTGCTGCAGCTTCATGGTCTTGTAATATGGTTAATGTAGAGTAAGTTTGCTTGGGTTACACGAATTTTGATTGAGGGTCCAGGAAATGCGCATTGGATCTATACAATCTGAAAAGTTAATTTGCTTTGTCACTTCTTCTCGTCAGGTTCGTTTTTTGCCTGTATCAGTTGAATCATTTGAGGAAATCTGGAGCAATTGATCATGGTTATAGTTTTTTAAATTCCCTATCAGATGATACATTCATAATTAGAATTACCACGAGGGAAAGACAAAAAATATGCATTCAAACTTCAGAATTGTAATTTGCTTATTTCCTTTGTATCTCAATTGCATCAAATTAGATTTTTCGGAAAATCATTCAAATCCTTTTATTTATCAAAATGAATCTCAGATATTTTATAGTCCATTAAATTCCCTTTCAAATGGTTATTACCTGGTTTAAATTATCTTTAGGGAAAGATGAGAAATTTATGCACAAACTTAAAGATTCAACTTTGTTTACTTTCCTTGTATCTCAAACTCAACATTTCAAAATTTTTCCAAAAACTTTTAAATCCAGTGACCTATCAAAATGAATCAGATATATTTTATAGTCAATAAAATTCCCTTTCAAATGATCTTTGTCTGATTTGAATTATTTTAAAAGAGAGATGAGAAATTTGTGTCCAAACTTCAAGATTAAATTTGCTTACTTCGTTCTACCTCAATTAAAACATTTTAGAATTTTGTCAAAAACTTTTAAATCCATTGACCTATGAAAATGAATCTGAGATATTTTATAGTCAATTAAATTCTCTTTCAAATGATTTTTACCAAGTTTGAATTTTCTTGAGAAAAAGATGAGAAATTTGCGTTCAATCTGCAAGAATCAAATTTGTTAATTTCTCTTATACATTAATCGCATCATCTATTCAATTCCCAATAACTTTTAAATCCTTCTACCTATCAAAATGCATCTAATATATTTTGTATGCTAATTAAATTACCTTTCAAATGATACAAGCAGAATTAGTATTTTTCGGAGGTAAAGATAAGAAATTTGCTTTCAAACTGCAACCTTCGAATTTGCTTGTTTCTTTTGTATCTCGATTACATCATTTCAGATTCCACCCAAAAACTTTCAAATCCTTTGCCTTCTCAAAACGAAACTAACATATTTTATAGCTAATTAAATTCCCTTTCAAATGATATCTAACTCAAATTCTTGATATCAATAATCCCTTGGTTATTATCCCTCAAAATTACTACCCAATTAGTAAAAATTGCAAATTTCCAATTGGGTTACTTTGATCTCATTTACTTATTAATTACGATGGAAATTTTGCACATTCACTTCAAATATGAAAACATCAAGTTTGGAAGATATCGTTCAGAAGAACGGAAGTTGCAGTGTTTTGCGCTGAATGGAAGAAGGAAACTTCTTAACTTTTTTGTAGCGTCGACCAAAAGGAATAACAGAAGGAAGCCAAATGGGGCCAGATGGGTTTCTTGGATTTTTCGGTGAACACGCCAAGAACAAGAACAAACTCGGCTCTAAGAACTCCGAACAGAACATTGAGGCCGGTGAAGCCAAAAGGAGAATGGGACCATTCATTGAACACTTGTGACCCAGCTGCGGGCCCGGTGTATGTGCATATGTGTACAGACCCTGGGATCAGATCCATGCTTTTTAACCCTCAATAAACACCCTTTAGCCCTAAATACGTGTATACCAATATGGCCAACTACAGCGACCATGAATTCATATGTCTTTCATCCTCCAGTTAACTCAAGATAACTGTTTCTTCTGATATGACAAATAATCAAAAAATATTTTGTGTCTGCTGAAAATTTAAGGACTTCCATATTTATGACCCATTACATGGATCTTGAAAAAATAAAGAAAATTCAAAGTGAATTTCCTCCATGTTGTAATTAAGTATGACTTATTAGTGGTAATGAGTTAAGTACTTAATAGAAAGATGAAACATGGACCAAACACTGACTTAACAGTTGCATCCGGAAGAGAATCAAGATGGGTCATTATGCGATTAACAAAAGCGTGCTTTAATAATCCCCAATTGCACAATGACAAATCACAAAGGGCAATCATAATATTTGAAAGCGCTTCCAGACTGTCTCGCGTCTGCGACCGGAATCGAATGAGTGCATAAGGGTAGTTTGTAGTGCACATGCAGACCATGTCAGCTGGGCGCGTGTGAACGGATCTCGCGTGTGGTTCACAACCCTCGGCACGTGCGCACCTCTCGCGAATGCATTTCGCTATTTGCATTGTGCCCCTCGATGCAGCTGCCCACGATAACAACAAACTTATCAACTTTTCAACTTATCAACCCAAAAACCCTCATGAAGCCCAATCCTCAAACTTTCAAACTTCTTCCAACTTTCAAACTTGTTCGAACTTTAAAACTTTTTGGAAACTTCCTCGCAGATTTGAATTTGCACCACATGGGTGAGTTGCTTGAATGATTTTTAGCAAGTAGCATCAATTTGGAGCGGTCCTAATGGGGTCACGTGTCAGTCTTCATTAAACTCTGGTTTATCGCACATGGATCTATGATGGCTGATGGTGGATGGTCTTGGTGATGGCGGTACACAATCCGCCCCATGGATTACAGGGCTTTAATGAAACGATACACGCGTCGGTGGTGATATTAGAGCCGTTCAATCTTCAAATTTAGTCCATGGAACTCAATTGAGATTATTGTGAATGGCAGACGCTCGGCATGAAATTGCACGCGCGACACGCGTCTACGATCAGTTTCATTAGTTTTGTTGCAAATTTTCTCCACCCTCATGATGACTAATCTGATAATCTGTAAGAATTGCCAAAATTACATAAGAAAATCTAACAAGTTTCTCCCAAATCTACTAAATAGTTTGTAGTACTTATAATTAAAAGTTTCATTTTGTCTAAATTTTGTGATAATTTTAGTTGTTATCAGTTTTGTCGTCAAAATAAGACTGAATAGTAAAACTTGACCTATGCCACATTTTATCAGCGTTTCTATGCTTGAAATTCGCGAATATTGAAATATTTTTGGTGGTCGAAATATGAAATTTAACCTCAATTTTCTAACTGTAATCTCTCCTAAACTAATGGTCCGATTTTAATTCTAAAAATCTCTGTTGATAGACCAAACAATGTACTTTAATATAGGACTTATTCGCCTTAAATAACTCATGTGCAAATATTAAATTTTAATTATTAAATATCAGAAATTTCTTTTTTCGACACTGATTAATGTTCAAGGACATCATCATACTTTTGGCACTATATTATCCAAATTACAACTTTGATGAATTTGACTAATAATAATCTAGGAAGTACATTAAATTGTCTTTCGTTTGACATATTAGATAATATATTTATCATTTGTATAGTTTAATTAATTTAGCTTTAAACTTTTACTTAACTTTATTTGCAAAAAAATAATTTCATTTTTAATTGATCATATCTTCTAAACTAATCGTCCGAATTAATTGAACCAAAATGTATCTACTAGATCATTAAAAGTCCTTTATTAAACTTTAATTAAAGAATTGAAAAAATTTATATTTTATTATAAAATTTTGTTATTTAATTTTCAGATGCTGTTCAGTGTTCAAATGCATCATCATAGATTTGTTCTTGCGATATCTAAACTACTGGATTGATTAAGATAATTAATATTAAATTTCTTCTGAAATGATATATAACACGATTTATTTACAATATATATGGTTCAATTCTTTGACGTCAAATCTGTAGTAAATTTTGTAATGAAAAAAAATGAAGTCCAATGTTTCATCGATCATATTTTCGGATTTAATCGATCGATTTCAAATTTCAAAAATGTATTTAATAGATCAAAAATAATACTTTTATGTAGAATTTTCAGAAATTAAACTGTGAGGAAAGAAAGAAAGAAATTGTAATATTCGAGATACAAAATCGTTATTGGATAACCAACAAATGGACTAAAAATTAACAATACAGATTATAAACTAGCAAAAATTAATTTATGCAATAAGTTCTGACCTACGGTCATGTAGATTTGCCTCAAAGTTATCGTAACTGCATGAATAACAACGTGTGAATTAATCTATCAAACTGTTCATTATCTTTTTGTCCAATTCTTGTATTATTTGTTATTACTTATTAAAATCCTGCATCATAACTGACGCAAGCTCGCAAATTAATCGCTGTTTGCAAAAATGCAAACATATAGCCAATAACCTCGAAATGACGATGCACTCAAGATCAAACTTCAATTTAAACTTTCGCTCCTCATTCGAAGCCTCTAATCAATCATTAAATTGCAATTACATCAATTATCAGCACTGTTTGGCACTTACTAGCAGTTCGTGTAGTCGAAAATAATTGATTAGTGCATTTACTAATTATTATTTAATACGAAAACTTGAAACGCCATAAATTCGAGCATCGTTATCATCTGGACTGAATTTATCGGCATCATTGACGAACAGATTTCGGTGAGTTTCTTGACAACTTGAGGCAAATAAGTCATAATTTCCAGATCTACAACTTGTCGCCAGATTTCCTAATTTACCAGATGCTGTCAGAATACTTGAACACTTCGTTTTTTTCCCCTCATCATTGGTTGTTCTGCAAATGTGTGTGCCAGCATCGATTGCTTTTCCAACTATTTTATGGTTGGACAAAATGTGACACACACATTTGGTGCGATCCATTCAGATAGGGAACAAATTTACCATTTGACAATCTGGTGCACATATTGAACAATCCCGTTAAACGTTCAAGATGTTTAGGGAGTTTACAAGACTGCTTTGTGGCCATCATGTGCTTCAAACGGTTCAAGAGGCACCCCCGAAAACTGCAATCATCTGGTATCTTCTTCATCCATGTTTTGATGTTCTGGATTCTCGCACAAGTGTCAACAAACGTCGGAAAGATGTCATTGATTAACACATTAAAACGTGTTTGAGTTGATAATAACAAGAACGAATTTTCTGGAATTTTTATCTTTTTATGCAGACTTCATAACTATTATTATTATATCTGGTACTCTTGAGTAACGGTTCTTGTTTTTGCAAGGAATGCTCGAAGATGATGAGTGTCGAAAACAAAAACATGGAAATACTCGACGTTAACTAACTGCAAATGAAATTAACAACTTTTTCAACTGCTTACTGTTAGAGGTGAGGAACATAAAGTTGGTTCTTCCATATGAAGATATGGTTGAGGTTTGTTGTTGTTGATGATGATGATGATAGAGGAAATTGTAAGTGCAAGTCTTTTTGTTTCAACCGCAGCCATGTAATACGACGCGGTGAATTCAACTGGTCGTCGATTCCCACGAAGCTGAAGAACTTGAGGAATCGACGAAAAGAACACCGATTGCAAATGGTTCATGGTAACAAAAACCAATTTACAGTCTTAACATCGGTAAATTCAATAAATATTTGTAATTGCAATGTATTTAATTATAAATGATTTAATTAAGTTTCATTTGATACTAATATATCATCATTTTTTAAGTGAAATAGCTGAAAATTTAGTTTTTGTGAAAAGTTAATTTGAATTCGTTTAAATCCCGCGCTTTTGGTTGCTAAGAAACAGTCTGTTTACCTGTGAGTCCTTAGCAACCCCCTATTGGAAAAGCATTGGAGTAGCCATGATGGATTTGTCCCATAGCAACATGAGGCGCGAAATTCAAACAACCACCAAGAAATTGTTTGAATCTTCATTTTTAACCAATTTTCACCGGGAAAAAATTATTGAAACTTTAACCAAACATATTTATGGGTTATTTGGGACTATAATTATCATCAGGATGTTTATCAGCATGGCATGAAGTAATCGTTTGGTGTAATGGATTGAAAAATCAAACATTGAATAAAATGCGAACGTATGGGATGATTTCTGATGCCAGAAATGGACAGTTGCGCATGTTGCGACCAACCGGTCTGTCAATTTTATGCAATCTGTTTGTTATATTGGCAATGCCGGCTGGAGGCAGCATATGGCCGACAACAAACAGGCCAGAATACTGCAACCGGCCAAAACTATCACATCATGATGCCGCACACATTTGGCACGTATACATACAAACAATCAAAGTGATTATTAGTGAATATTAAAATATTGGCCGCAAACTGCGCACTTTCAACGCAGTGGAAGGTTGGTTCATAAATAAGTTATTATTATTTAATAACCAACTCGCATAAATACACGACTCATCGACGAGAATGTTTACTCAAAATTAATGAAATTTAATTGTAACTCCAATTAAAGTTATTTATAATGATTTATTTTTAGTACACCCAATATGGCATTGATTTTGAGGCTATTTATAACTAATTTTTAAAATATCTTCTATGCAAGATTTCTTTAATTGGATTGGAAGATGCGAAAGGTAGAGAAAAATTATGTCATTGGTTGTTTTGTAGCAATGATAACATCTGATAAGATAAATTAAATATGGAAATCAACAGACGCGTGTTATCATTTTTGACAACTTTTTTCTCTCTTTCTCTCGATGATTCTGTTTTTGGGATGGTGTGATGACATGATGTCAATATGCAGATGTCGATTACCACTGGGAATCAGTACGTTTTTGGGCGGCAAATGAAACAAGGGGGTGAATGTGTTCGCCTTCAATTGTGTCATTGCATCCCATCGGCCATCGGCCATCGGCGTCATCATCTGCCATCATCAGCGGTTGCACCGTGCCCTGGTGCAGCACGTGGTGCTCGCATTGCATATGTCCTTCCTTGTGGCCGGGTTTTCCAACGGGCCGAAGAGGCCATGTGCGCGTCGGGCTGGAGGAAAATGCACATGCTTCCAACGAACACCCCGTGCAGCTTGCAGCAGCATGGAGGAAGAAGACAAGGGAAAATGCGCGCAATGCCAAAATGTCTGTACCCTCGTGTTCCCATGTTCCCCTCTTCGGGGCCAGGTGATTTCCCATAAGACCGCGCACATGTTGATACATATGTTCCTTGCATAAGGCCTCCCTGGTGGCTTTGGCGCGCTTATCGGACGCGTGCGCGAACCCTGCATTCCCGGTTGTTATTCCCGAAGAGCTAATTGCTTATTTTTAATTCATACGTTCGTTCGTTGTGGATTATTAAATTATCACATGGAGGAGGAAGTCTTCTGGTGTTTGTACGACCCATGGTCTGATTGTCCCTTCAATAGACCCTTCAATGATTTTGAGCCAAAAAAGTTTCGAAAAGTTGTTTATTTTATTACTAAACTCATATTTTTATCATCAATTCTAAGTTAATATAAGATACCTAGAAAATTTTCTATATGAAGATTTATTAATTAAATTAATTATTAATTAAAGATTTTTGAGTTTGACACATTAAATAACAAGTTGAAATTGTAAATGATTGAAATCCCTATCAATTAATGCAATTCTCTTGTCATTATCATTTATATAACACATGCAATAATAAATTAAAGTTCACTACACTTTCTTTAAAAACGTTACTATGATCTTTGCATTTAATTAATTTGTTATTACTTTATTTACTACCAAAAATTTGTAATTAAAAGTCAGATACATCTCATATATCAATTAAATTTCAGCACTATAATTAGGAATTTGTTCATAGTTATAACAATCATTCAAATTAAATATAAAGGATATAAGGATCCTGGAAATTATCGAAAATATATTTTGATATTATAGCATTTTTACCATATTACCATTTGATAAAACATTACGTATATTTTACCATTTGAAAGATAATTTAATTTTCTGTCATTTTGTAGAATTTTAATCCCTGTAATTTATGCAAAAATTATAGCAATTTGACTGTGTAGAATAAAATTTCAATTCTGGATAACTATATTTTCAGTTTTTATTAATTAATTCAGGAGAGAAATAAGATATTTTTTCAAGAAGGAATGCAAGTTATAGATAATTAAATTATCTACAAAATGGTTCTATTGGAAATTTTATAGCTTTTTTAGAAAATAAGTTATCCAACTTCAAACTGAGAAAATAAAATTTTCAAAAAACTATATTGTATCTTCCGTTATAATGAACAATTTAGCGTTGTTGTTTAAAATGTAGTTGAAAAATTATTAAATTGTCTTTAAATTGATGTTTTTTAAATTTTAAAATTTATTATAACAGCAATTTTATTATCAATTAAACTTGAAACTTGAAACTCACTTTTCAACATTTGCTACTACTAAATATAAGTTGCAATAATTCTTATCGCAATTGCATCAAATAAATTAGCAACTAACTGTGAAGCAGGACAAAGATGCACGATTATTATTAGCAATGATCACAAATAGAAATGCAATTTGTTTATAATTTGCAGCTCCATCATCGAAATGTTATGGTAATTGAATGGAAAAAGCGCGCACACGTGTTATTATTTCTACAATTCCATCAACGATTATGCGATCTGCCATAACATAACATTTATGCAATAAGTGCAATAATTGAGGAAACACACTCACACGTTGCAATTGCATTGCAATAACTAGAAACCTCCGGGAGGTTTCTGCAACAATTTGCATCGATTCCATTGGCTGATTGCGAATGTCACGTGTTTAAATGAATTGAATTGATAAGATATCAAATGAAATAATTCATCCTGAGTAACGTAGGACGTCAAATCAGAATCTTAATTGGTGAAACAGCAATTAGAGTTCCGGTTTCATTCAAGCGAGAGAATGCAAGAACTGAATGAAGCAATGAAACTCGCAGCAAGAAGTGTGGAAGCAAATAAAGAGTAGTGTACAGTGCGGTTAATAAATGACAGTTGTCTTATGAGAGCTTCTACACCTTGTGCTTCATGGATATCAATGGTGAAGATCGTGGGATTTTCTTAAGACATTTGTCGTTGAGCCGTTTGTTTGTTGTTCGTCCACTTTTTCCTCGTTGATTTTGCACTGAATATACAGTGCAACTCCATGAATACACCCTCCAATAAAAAAATCATCTCAATAAGTATCAAAAAATCTGATTTTTGTATCAAATTGAAGTTTTGAAATTTTTTAAATTATGGATTTTTGTGGTATCACTGTATGTAACTGGGAATTGTTGTTAATGTTGTTGTTGGTTGTGCTTTGCTAGTTTCATCTGCCAGTTCACACCGGGTCCGGGTGCGTTCCCATAACTTCCACGCCGAAGAAGACACCTGAACGCGCCGGCATTTGGCGTAAACGGAAGGAACAGGTGCTTAGATTGTCTTAAGTCGGGCAGCGATTGTCTTCAACGTCGAGCAGGATCCGGAACTGTGCTCGACGGTTTTTTCCAACAAGAGAGTTGGAGGCGGTCGTATGCAGCTGTTTGCTGTTTGGTATTTCAAAGTGGACGATGATTGCGCACGAAGCGTCTTCGACTGTTGCACAAGTGTAACTCGCAGACCATACTTCCTCTGATTGTTACAACTTGATTACCATCAGTGCAAGAAGTGCGGATGAGAAGTGTGGTTATCACACACGAACCAGCAGCGAGTATTTGTTCGAAAGGAAGTTGTAAAGTTTGTAAATGTAACCGAGAGTTGTTGGTCATTGTTGACGATTTTCTAGGATTGTGGGGGGCAACTCAATGAAGAGATTGAATTTCTGACAAATCGGAAGTATGAGGGTGGCTGGAATCTGTATGCAAGATGTTCTTAATTTGCTGAAATAGTCCATGACCGGATGTAACAAGTTCATAACTTTTTTGATTGTTTTGTAAGTGGTTCAAATTTAGTTACCAATTTCAATCGCTTGTAGCTTCCAAACAAATAAAGGTATCACAATTTTAAAAATGGTGTTTTAAAGAGCAAGAAAATACGAATTCAACGATGTATTACAATACTATTTTTGTCACATTAGTCTCCCTAAAAAAATTATTATAAAAAATGTGACACTTGTCAGTGAAATTTCCTCTTTGAAAAAGATTGAGTTTCAAACAAATCGGAAGGAACTTGAGACAAAACTGCAATCGCAATCTGCGCACAACATGTTCGCACAGCATTCTGCACATAGTCGACACTCAATGACCGGATGTAAAAAGCTCCAAATGCTCGAAGATGTCTTCTCCATGCCAGATTACAGTGCGTCAAAGACTGCATCCAATAAATAATAATAAAAATGGACGAGTATGATGCATGTGCGCAGGCATGTGCCATACATGTCACAACTCGATTGCTGTTAACACATGCTCGTCGAAGGAGCATTGCACACTTTCCTCGTCTTCGGAAGAGCTCGATGATTCTTCGAGCGCATCCTCTTCAACGGGGGGCATTTTTATGGTCGCATGTTTGCGCCGCGATTTTACAATGGCTCGCATGCAACATGTGTCAGTTGCGAGCGAACGCGAAAAAATCTGTTCGTCGTTGCTTCTGTTTAGCTGGCCAACAGTTCTTGGAGGAATCGTGGCGTGTAGGAGATGCCATTTGCGGCGATTTGCCGTTTCCTTCGACTCCAAATCGGGCTGTTTGCACTCGAGCATCAACAAATGACCTTTGCAGGAATCTGTCATACATGTGTGAAGAGTTTTACAACGTGGACATGTTTAGCAAGTCCGAAATAAGTAATTACAGCATTTTTGTTACGGTTTTGGTAAGCGAACATGTGACAAAGATGTAGGATTTGCACATACAAGAGTTGTCCCAAATGGGAAAAGTTTGATTGAGTGTAGTGTGAAAATGATAAGAGATAGTAAAATTTTGATTAGACATTTTGATAGAGGAATAATGAAAAAACATAATGCCATCATCCATAATTGAATAATAATAAATTAGAATGATGTTTTCCTAACTTGAAAAAGTTGTTAACTTTTGACTATCGACAACAACATAAGGAAAATTTTAACTGTTAATAACTTTTTAACCAATAATACTTTTGGAATACTAATTAAATTATTTAATAGAGCAATAAAATACAATTTTTTTAATGTATTCACATATTATTTTCGTAAATTTTAAATATCCATAAATAAATCATAAATTCATTGATTTAAAAATCTCATTTCTTGAAGGAATTGTTTAACTGCATGTAGTGACAAATTGATAAGGCATTATAAAATTTATAATAGACATGTCAATAAAAGAAGAAAGTAAAACCACAAAAATATCACATAACTATTTAGCAAAAAATTTAGATCATGTTTTGTTACTTTGAAAAAGTTTAAAATGATATAAGATTTTGATACCAAAAATTGAAGATTTCAACTGCTAATAACTTTTTATTCAAAGAAGTTTTTAATATACAATTTTAACTACAATTTAGAGAAATAAATCACAATTTTTTTCATCCATTTGAACAATATTTTGTTAATTGTCAATGGTTATAAATAGATCAGGAATTTTACAATTTCTAAATTTCTTATCAAATTTAAAACAGTGAATTTCAATAGCTTATAACTTTTGATCTATTAAAGTTATAAAGATTTTCATTCCTTTATTGTAAACTACGTAAAAATACAAATTTAACAACTTTTAACAATATGACTTCCAATTAGTAATGTTGTGATGGTTGTATGTAAAGCCAAAACAAAACTTTCAATTTTGAACAATCACAAGCATCAATTTCAAGCTGTAAACAATTTCATTATCTATCCAGAGGAAGAATGCATACATAAAACGGTAAATTACATTCCTGTCACATTACTTCAGATTACTAGCTAACGCCACGCGACACTTCCAGCCAATTGTCCCCAAAGCAATAAATTCGCGCTCGCATTTGCACGCCTGCAGCATTTCGCATGCAAATGACGAACAGCAGAAATCTGATGCATCCGATCGGCTGCCATCATTTATGCATGCGGCTCTGAAAGCGAAAAAAGGTGGCACGCGTTTTCAGCTTTGCGTTGCGAATTAGCATCCAGCTCGCGTCCGCAAGAAAACGCATCGAGGAAATCCAGCAGCAACAACGGTGGCCGCCTTCGACAGGAAGATGTCCGCCGATAACTAACTCTTCGTCTGCCGTCCTTCTGTGGCTGTTTGTGGTATTTCCATCCCATGTGCGGTGCATAATTTCATTTATAGCCAGCCAGTAGCTGGATGTGCTTATGTAAGCACAACAGATTGCTGGTTTGTTGCTGCATTATGAATGAGTGCACGGACGGACGATTAATTTACAACTTGTGCGCGCATTGCACTCAACTGAGCTGTATGTGCTGCACTTCATTATTAGCAATATGATACGGCCGGCAATTCATACTGCTGGCCATTATATTCGAGCGCATGCGAATGTCAAGATTGACGCCAAAGTATGAATGAATGAAACGAAAAACTTTTACTTTTTTTCGCACAAGCGTAAATGAGCTTACTTGCAATTTTTTGCCATCTGTGCGAAATATACACGTATTCATATATTTCTGTACATTCATACTTGTAGCAAACATATTTGCAATCAAACATAAAAAAAGAAATGCATTGAAGAATTCAGCAAGTTAAAATTTTTAGAACTTTGATTTTTGAAAGCGGATTGTTTAAAGACAGGACTTTTTTAATAAGACTGCATTGAAGAAACATAAAGTATAACTCTTTATCTTTCAAAAGGAAACAAAATCAAGTTGATATCTTCATTAGTTTCCGAGTTATAACAATTTGATTGCAACCACACATTTCAAATTTACTTAATTGAATTTAATTAATTGAAAATTAGATAATTAGTGGATGTTTTCAGGCTTTTGGCAAATGTTATACCATAGAAAAATAGATAAAATTTTTATCTTTAATTTGCTTTTTTAATCATGAAAATCGGACAAACAGTTTTCGAGCAATCATCAAAAGAATCTTTTTAATAGTTTAAAAAGATGCCGCCAAGTTGAATTTCCCGCGCAAATCTGAAAATTGGAAATTCAAAGAGTTATTACATTTTCTTGAATATCTTCAAAACTAACCGATCGATTTGCTTCAAATTTTCAGGACTTCTTTATTACTAATTCATCAACATTTATAAGCATTGAGACATAGTATTATGTTATTAATTAATTTATTTATTTATAAATCTATTCGAAAATGTTGCACTAAATTATCTCCAAAACGATTCAGCTAATTTTCACCAAATTTTGAATATTAACTAAATAGTGGTAACCAAATTATTTAGCGTTGGTGGCCTTTTTCTAAAATGACTAAAATTGAAAATGTTAGAAAAGTTTAAAAAACTAATTGTTACTAATTATTTCTCAATTTGAATTCCAAAAAGATTGCAAAAAAATCCACTTTCTGCAGTCCATGTTAACGTCCATATTTAAAGCATCATAATTGTCTTAGTTAATGACTCAACTTGAATCATTGTAGTAAACATCCGAGTGACTTAAGTCACAATACGCAAACATGCAGCCTCGAATAGTTGGAATAGTTGCGCGAGTGTTTGCAAACAAACGGAAAAAATGCGAGGAAGAAAAATAGTCGAAACCTATAAATAAAGTCACTTAAAATCCGTGTGCGTGGTATGATGATGGCTTTGTGTCTGCAGCGATGCGCACATGCGCGTTTTACGAGACTTGCAACTGCTACCTTAATAAAATATTGCGCGTCTGCGCTTCGCCGGAAAACTATTCAGCTCACTGAAGCCGGTGCTCTACACGCACCATAGACTTAAGTCACCAGCGATCCTGGACGTGCGTGCTATTTAAAAAGATCACGAATCTCACACGACACCTGTTTCGCTCACTTTTCTCGCAGCGTTGTTATTCGATTCAGCTGCGCTGCAAATGTGACTTAAGTCGACGCGCCGCTCGCAGCGCCGCGCTGGAAAATCAATGATGCACAGGTGACAAGCTGCAGCCAACAAGAGAAGAAAAAAAAACAACGAGGATGGCAAAGCGCACAAATGTTCCATTACTTATGATAATAGATAGTGTTTAGCGATTTGCGTGGATGGACTCGTCGAAGCAGAGAAAGAAGTGCAAGGAGAGAAAAAAAGGGTTTTGCCCGGACGGATGAAGTAGAGTTGGTTGGTTGAGAATGATGGTGAAGAGTGGAGTAAGTCATGTGAGCATGCGCACATGCTGTTTATGTGATTATTATTTATATAATTTTCATTAATGATGTGAGACGCGCGCGCGCACTTCATTAAATCTTTGATCCCTCAGGCGTTATTTATTTATGCAGATGCCAATTAAATGAATGTGTTTATTGAATGACATGTTCAGCGAGTCTGTGTGCTTTCGGGTGATGGGGAGAACAGAAATCGCTTTCGAAGAAATGTATGACAAAGAAGCGATATGAAATTCTTAAAATCGCTTGAGTTTTCAAAAATTTTCATATCTTCGAAACTAACCGACTGATTTTTCTGATTCAAATGACATTTATCATATTTTGACGAAAAAATAACATTTGTCATGGTCCCAAATCTCTGCGAGATTCAGAAATACAAAATCTTAAAAAATGGGGTCCTGAAAATGCAAAATTTTCGCTTTTTTTCGCAACTTTAAGTGCGTATAACTTTTAAATGGTTGGAGCAATTATAACAAATGTATAGATCAAATTGTAGATCTTGATGAGCACTTTCCAAA
>JARJDZ010007119.1:0-13979 GCA_030264555.1 Aleochara sp. GC000083
GGTATCATAGATTATATTGTAACGTTGACAATTAAATGTTGTGCAATCTAATTCTCAATTGAGTGCTTTTGTTATATCAGTTTGAGAAATCTTCAATTGTGCAAATGTTATCAGTTTTCGGTTTGCATTAGGACAATTAAAATGGGTTATAATCAATCATCAAATTGCGTAATCTTTCTATAGAAATATTACTAATTTGCAATATGTTTATCATCATAGTAGTATTGTAAAAATTTCCATCATTTTAAATTTGCAAAGTTACATTTTAATCATAACCTTAGCAATTATTTATGCAAATCTATAGAAAGCAATAAATCGCATAACATTGAAATCCATGAGATGACATTGACTCAAAAAATTTCCATGAAATTTTAAAACCTTTCAGATTTAACTAACGCTAAAAGTTAATTATAATTTGCAATGCAAATTGTGTTTAAATATAGACCACAATGAATTGTTTACAGTTCCACGCAATTTTCTTTCTTGCATAATTTAAAAATAATTACAGGTACATACTTGATAAAGTAATTTCTTGTCTCGAACGTTAAATAAAACTCACATGGAACAATCAAACTCATTATCTTTGAGGTGAATAACATTCAGTTGTCTGGCTGGTTTCTTTATTCACGCCTCAAAAAATCAGACAAATCAGTTTATCACTGTGTTGATGATTGCATTAACAATGATGACCTTGCTGATGAAATGTAAGAGTTTTCAATAATTGTCACGTACTCTGCTCGTACATAAACATTCGCTAAAAACCAGTTAAATATTTGCGTGCAACTTTTACGGAGAAAACCAATGGCTGCAAATAAATATTTAAATTATCCTTATTGGCAAATTTCACACTATAAAAAAACTTGAATAAAATGGAGTCAAGAGTTACAAAAACAAACATTTCGAACGGCTACTATTGAAGCAAAAAATTATTTACGCCAATGTCGATTTAAGTGGACATTGATGACATATTGATATAAGACAAAAAAGGAGTTTTTTAAATAAAGCAAAGCATGTCGTTTAATTATGTAATTAATTACACAAGTTGTGCTACTCTAAATTGGCTATTGAGAAGCAATCAGAATGACATTGTTGAAATTCTCTCACAATCAGTTTTGAAACGATTTGTGAAATTATTGCAATTGTAATTGTATAATTGCGAATTTACAATAAATTTTGTGTTGGAAATAATCGGTTTTTGTACTTTTCATACAGTTACCGAAATCAGTCCATAAATAGATTAAAACCCAAAGAGAAAATGCAATTTTATCAAAATTGCTTCCACGGGTCACAATTATCAACTAGAAACAAAATTATCATCATAAATAATTATAATTATAGGAAATAATTGACTGAAGCGCAGAAAATTTGATTTATAATTTGCTTAACCAGAAGATAAATGATAGATACATCAATCATACTCGTTTGAAACAAGTTTATATTGACGCAATGACTCATAATGAGGAATAATTCGCAATATTTAAAGAATACGATTGCACAAATTCTCATTTCGCTCCCATAATTAGCAAACGGACTCGATTACATTCCATGACATGGATTGCTTCATCAACGAAATGTTTCAGCTGGGATCTAATGCACTTTGGCCATCTTTACCATTATCACACCGAGTGATCGTTTAATCATCACTTGCTGTCACTTTGGAATTTGATTATTAATCATCAACAACGAATACACTTTGTAATTTTGATTGTGCAACCTCAATTTCCTGAATTCCCAATTATAATATAATGAAATTTGCAAAAATTACTTTGGAAATTCGTTTTGCAGAAACAAAAGAAATTCTGCATGGAATCAATGGCAGATTACCTCCAGGACAATTGATTGCGATCATGGGTCCTTCAGGTGCTGGAAAAAGTACACTTCTTAACGCTCTCAGTGGATACTCGATAACAGGAACGAAGGGAACTGTTTTGACAAATGGCTCTCCAAGAGATTTGAACGCCTTCCGGAAGTTATCCTGCTACATCACACAAGAAGATCGCCTTCAGGCTTTGCTGACTGTCATGGAAAATATGTTGATTGCTGCTGACCTGAAATTAGGGGCTGATGTTCCAAGGACTGAAAAGGAAGACATTGTAAGTTTTCAAATTGATAATTTTCCAGGTTTTATAAAGTACAACTAATTCATTAATTCATTCTTCCTGGAAAATAACCTTGTTTTGATTTCTTTTGCAAGCTTTCTGCAAGCAAATGTTCCTAGAGATTGTTAACAAGTTGCTGTTAATAGGTATGCTTGCATGTTTAATAGGCAATGATAATTGTTTATTACAGCTCATCTTGTTTTTCTATGCGAGCCTATTATGGCTTGTGACCTTAATAGATTGATAATTGTTGCCATACTTGTCTTCCGGTTGTTCTTGTTGATTTCTTCTAGTCAAGGAGAACAAGTTCATTCTGTAGGTCACAACATTATACCATGATTTGTGATTGATAAATATTTAACGTTGGAAACGTGCAAAATTGCATGGAAATAGAAATCAACAAAGAAAAAATACTAGAAGCGAATAAGAAATTGTATGCTGTTGAGAATATTAATGTGGAATATTGTTATTTATAGCATATTGTTAAATGATTTTTAATTGAGTTGTTGAAACAATAAGATTTATATTCAATTTATAAAATTGTCCCCCATATTTTTATTAACAAGTGTAAGTTCTTCTTGGATGATAACTTTGTTTTTCAAGATAACGATAAACCAGAAGCCATTAATATTGTTAACACATTATTGACATTATTATTTATATATTTATCAATTACACACACGCGTTGCAATGTTTCAACAATGAGAGAAATGTGTGAAATATTGAAAGTCGACGTTAAATACTTTCAAGTTAATTAATTGTTGGATAATTATTTGCAGATTCAAGAAATTCTCTGTACTCTTGGTTTGTACAAAGCAAGACATACAAGAGCCGAACGACTTTCTGGAGGACAAAAGAAGCGACTATCAATTGCCCTTGAATTGGTAAACAATCCTTTGGTGATGTTTCTTGATGAACCTACAACGTAAGTTCTCGAAAAAATTTGCAGAGATTTAAAANATTCTCTGTACTCTTGGTTTGTACAAAGCAAGACATACAAGAGCCGAACGTCTTTCTGGAGGACAAAAGAAGCGACTATCAATTGCCCTTGAATTGGTAAACAATCCTTTGGTGATGTTCCTTGATGAACCTACAACGTAAGTTCTCAGGAAAATTTGCAGAGATTTAAAAAATTAAATAAATCTGTGATCAATTTCAGAGGTCTGGATAGTTCTTCATGTCGACAATGCGTGAAGTTGCTCCAAGTTTTGGCACGTCAAGGACGAACAATCGTATGCACAATTCATCAACCATCAGCATCCCTTTTCCAAATCTTCGACCAAGTCTACGTTTTGGCTGCTGGTCGTTGTGTCTATCAAGGAAGCACAAGAATGATGGTTCCATTCTTCGACGAAGTTGGATTCCCATGCCCCATGTATCACAACCCTGCTGATTATGGTAAGAAATCAAGGTACCCACAATAAATTGAAGATAAATTGAATGGTATTTTTTAGTTATTGAATTGGCATGTGGGGAATATGGTGAAGACAAAATCGAAAAAATGGTCAAGGGTACCGAGAATGGTAAATGTCTGAGATGGATGAAACGGTATGAACATTTACCATCAGCAAAGACACTCCGAGGTAAGCAACATTTGCAAATTACATCCAGAAAAGTAGAAGAAATATGCCGGTTGTAGATTGAAGTGCAAACCGAAAGCATCTTCTACTGTGAATGATGACGGTGCACTGATCTAGAACCGGTTTATTCCTACAACATCTAGTACCCAGTAGGTTTACAGTGCACCTTGATCCAGAACCGGCTTATTTCGACTAATTAGTAAAATATATGTTTCTAATGATTTGGTTTTAGAAAAATATGGTCCAATTAAGAAATCTGAAGGTAATGAGTCCCTCCATGCGACATCACCAACCCATCAGCTGAAGATATTGTTAGCTCGTGGTTTCCTCAAGGCAAAACGTGATTCTGTAAGATTACACTCATATTTCCCTAGAAATTATCATCTAAACTGGGATTTTTTTTGCAGACATTGACCTACACGAGAATAATGGTTAATATTCTGACTGGTATCATGTTGGGAACACTCTACTGGCAAGCTGGAATCGATGGGTCCAAAGTTTTGGACAACTACAATCTGCTTTTCTCGATTCTGATGCATCATATGATGTCTACCATGATGTTAACGATTTTGACTTGTAAGACCCACAAAATACTTCTTCCTCAAACTTTGTAACTAACTTTTTGGTGTTTAGTCCCTAGCGAAATGAACGTACTGACCAAAGAACATTTCAATCGATGGTACTCTTTGAAAATGTACTATGCATCAGTGAACATCGTGGATGCACCATTATCGGTAAATATTCCAAGACAATTTCGCAATTTGTACGTTAATGGTTTCTTGACCTGGTTTTCTAGATCGTCTGCTGCATCGTCTTCTCGGTGATCATTTATACCATGACGGCACAACCTCCGAGCATGGAACGTTTCGGAATGTTCACAGCTATCAGCGTTTTGGTCGTCTTCGTTGCGCAAAGTTTCGGTCTGATGATCGGAGCAGTCTTTGACGTAACCGTAAGTTTTATCCATTTGAAGATGATGTAAGTACATATCAAATGTGTTGAATTGCTTGTAGAATGGGACATTCCTCGGTCCAACACTTTCGGTGCCAATGATGATGTTTGCTGGTTTTGGAGTGGCCTTAAAGGATCTTCCACCTTATCTCTTCTGGGGTTCTTACATTTCGTACTTGAGGTATGGTCTTGAAGGAATCGTGGGTGCTATTTATGGACTGAATCGTGCAACACTTGAATGTCCTGAGGACAAGTACTGCCATTACAAATATCCGAAGAAGTTCTTGGAAGATATCGACATGAAGGCCGATCAATTTTGGAATGACATCATTTGTTTGGTGATCATTCTCTTCTTCCTGAGGATCATGGCTTATGTTCTGCTCAGATGGAAGTTGACAGCTCAACGTTAACCCATTAATTTATAGTTTGGTATTTAAATGATCATGTAGGTAGATAAAATGTGATACAGAAACCATATTTAAGATTTCCAAGAGATATTCATATCAGGGTTCAATTGTTATTTTTTCACATTCATAATATAATAATTATTATTATTATTGATAGGATGTTGATACTTGCCATGCATTTATGATGCTTTCCAATTATTATTGTAAGTATCTTAAATTGTAAATTATTACTTATTCTTAATTGTTATAGAAACAACAAAGTGTACCAAGGCTGTGCATTAACAATGCATTTAATTAGTTTAATTTTTAATTATTTTGTAATGCCATTAATGTGTAATGTCGCCCAAAAATGTTATCTAATATTTATAAATAGCCCTATATTCGGCATAAACATTACTAATTTAATTTAAAAAACAAGTGGAAAAATAAATAAAAACATCATAATTTATTATGTCAATGATAAGAGATTGGAAATATCCATCTTAGATAATCTTGAATTGAGCAATTATTCAATATAAATTCAAATGAACTTGTCAGTCTTACCACATTAATATTTATAAGCAAATATATTTTGCAATTTGCCTACTTGTTGATTTTTATCATCAATTCTCATCAATTTAACAGACCAACTCATAATTCACATCATTGTTCACTCTGAATTCACGCAGAATCGCAAAAATAAAGACAATTGGAGTTATCTACATTTCTGCATTGTGAAAAGATATTTTAATTATAAAGATTATCATTCGAAATTATCTTCTTCATATGTTAGGCCATAAATCATCTTACAATTAGAGCAAGTTAACTTAGTTTTTGGCAAGTTCCAAATAAATTAAATTTCTAAACCTGTGCAACGAAATGAAAGGATTCGCAAAAACAAATTGCACGCCTATAAAAGTCTGTTCTACTGCAAATTAATTATGCATTCAATTGGCGATCAAATGTAAAGATTGGAACAATGGCAAAAATTAGCAATTGCACCTTCAATCTCGAATGGGAGAAAGACGTAAAGAGGCGGCATGCGATTAATTAGAAATGGAATGAATGGCTCGATACGGCGCTATTACTTTTTACGGTTGTTATCTGCATTTATGTAACGACCAACGTGCAATGTGCAACAAACAAGAGAGTTTTCATTCGAATAACTTCTTCGTGCATCTGCTATTTTTAGACTGGGAGTAAAATTTGCAATGTTCTAAAAAGTGGAGATTTTTTGATGATGTCAAAGAAATTATATGTTGATTTACTGCTTTAGTTTAGATGTTACATGATATTTGTAGTTTTTGATCCCTGGGACTAAAGTAAAATTAGAAAAGTTTTATAAATTCCCCAAATTTGCAAAAATCACATTTTTGAAACTACTGGATCAATTTGTATGATTGTAATACCATTTTCCTCATCTAGAATTTTACCAAATTGTAGATTACGATTGAAGATTTTTCAGAATTCTCGTTTGGACATTTTTGAAATCTTTTGCATTATTATTCGGAAATATTTCTACATGTAACTGCTGAAACTCTTGAAATTTTTCAAGAAACATCATAAATTCAATATCATCATTTAGAATTTCACTTCTGCACAATTCTAATAAATGCACGATGTCAACAATATTTTATTTCTTCCTTGTCTCTATAAACAGATGCGCTAAGGATAAACCACGACAATTTCAACAGCAATAAATCTCCAACTTTAAACTTTTAATTACTTTGTAAAAATCAATCTTTTGAGATTAATCTTGATTAATAACACTCCTGGAATTCATTCGTTTTCTCCAATACAACTAGAAGCGAATTGTTAATTATTGAAGAAATAACATACAATTTAATTAATAAGCCTAATAAAAAGCAATAAAAATATGAAATTGCTACAACAACTCCAACGGAAACACCAAATTAAACAATCCCAAAAATTCGAGCTGGTTGGACCCGTCATAAAAACTTACAACAATCTCGAATTTGAATCACTTTTACCACCAAATTACCAACTCGACCGAATCTGATTTTCAGATAAGTACAACTTGCTTATTACTTTATACCTCTTCGATTTCGTTCAATCAAATACAGGAAGTGACAGATTCGTCGGGGTCTCTTCCAGCAACTCTCAGCTTGTGGTACTCCATCAAGACAAACCGCAGAAAACATCCGAAATAAAGCAAGTAATAAGCAGCTTCCATGAATGATAAACACTGAGAATATGGAATAAGTGATGTGGAATAAGAGTTGGCTGCTTCTTGTTTACTTCTTTCTCTTCTAGACTCTTTGCCAGATGGCTTGATTCATTCGGGCTGTAAGGCACGTTTACATTCATTTCGCCCATCTTTCTCTTATTCTCTGCAACAACGTTTCGCGCAATCGATGGCTTCCAGAGTGCTTGCTGTTGATCGTATGTGAATTGGTGCGAGCTGGCATCAAATCGGTATCGTTGGTTGGTTGGCTGGTCGACTTCTTCAGCTGGTGGTATAAAGCGCAAGTGTATGATGCGCGACTTCTCAGTGTGCGCGCAGATATTTTGTGAAGATGGTGTTGGTTAACAAAAGGATGAGACTCACATTTTTGGTACGTAATTTTTTATTGATAGAAATTTGTTCGAAAAGTTTTCCAAAGTATACCTGAATTTTTTTAAGAAAATTGTTGTTAATCTTTAGAGAATTCAATTAAATTTATCATTAGTAAGTTTTGCAAATTCCCTAGAGTAAATTTTTTCCAGCGTGTTTTTTTTCCCAATTTGATGAGTTATTTTAATTTTTTTTTTAAGAAAAATATTTACTTTTTCTTTTCATTATATTTTGTTTGATTTTGCAAGCTTCTAGAATTTTGCAAATAAGAAGATTGTTAAATTTAAAATTAGTACCAATATTTTGATCTATTTTTGATTTCAGTAGGTTTTCATTTGTGATTTTCTTTAGTTTCTTTAATCAATATTCAATTTTCCAGTTAGTTATGAGTTTTTTGATGAGTGAGCAAAAGAATTCAAGTCATTCAGTAATAAAAATCCATAATTTACATTAAAAATTAAATTTTGGTTTTCTAATTGATGTTTAAAATATATCCTTTAATTTGGTTTCATTCAGTTTTTAGCTTTAGAAATCTACAAAGAAGAAAATCCATAGATCTTATATGATTAAAAATATTTTGAAGATCTATTTGGTTTTTGGTAGATTTCTTAGTGAGCTTCTTTATATTCTTTAGTCTTTTTTAGATATCTATTTAATTATAGATTCCTGAATAAGAAATCAACAGTATTTGAAATTCATAGACATTCATACATTAACAATAATAAACAAATTTTAGTTTTCTTGATTTTCCCATCTAGAATTGTTGCTAGATTTTTTAATAGGTTGTAGTCTTTTTTAATTTCTTTAGTCAGTTCTTAAATTTCCGGTTATTTTAATGTTCTTGGATGAGATAGAAATATAATTGAATGTAGAATTCTGATATCAACATACGAATTTAGTTTTTTGAATTGAAATTATAAGTTTTTGTAAAATTTTTGGAAACTTTTCTCACACTGACCTTACAACCCATAAAAACAACAAAAACTAGCTCTAGTTGATGGATTTCCTTGCCTGTATCTTACATAACATCACATAACATGAGCACAATGTGATTTTTTTCCGGCCATCAGCACATTTAAGATTACCTCGCGACATATAATATCATTATGTACTCTCTATTTGCACTTGCTTGACTTGACGTTTGCCACAATGTTATACAATACCCACAAGCATCATTATGTTCTGCATGCAGAACGTCGAACACAAAGAAAGACGAAACTAATGCTAAACTTAACGCTGATGTAAATTCGTGAATGCTGATAGCGAATCGCTATCATGATCGTCAACTTCTTCGTCAGCACAACTATTAATAACGATCTCGAACCGAGCCGGGCATGGATCACATATATGTGCACTTCATGTTCGGCACTATTCTCGAGTAGTTTCTTGAGAAAACACTGAAGGTGAAAGTACTTCTTCGCTCTTGCATGCGTTGTGTGCGCGTCTCTCGTGGTCGATTGAAGAAGTTCAAAGTGTATATTGCATAAAAACGCCAAAGAGGAAGCGACATTATTAATCCCATTGCTATTTCCAGCTTGGTTAACAAATTCTACACCTTGGATTTCTGAAAACCAAGAAATAACAAATGAATGTGGAAAAAGATATTGATAGAAATCAAGCATGAAATGATGCTGTATTGATATTTATGATTCTTATTGGAAAAATGAATTGAATAGTTTCTAAAATAATTGAATTCTGCGTTTGTAACTGCAAGAATGGGAATTGTTTTGATGTTTTATGGTTTCTATGGCTGCTTATTAGTTGTGCATTTATGGTTTTCGTAATAATTGGATAAAAGTAATGTGAACCTGTCACTTTAACAAAGAAACGAAGTCGCTTTTAGATGCGGCTGTTAAGAAATTATTTCATTTAGGAAGATACATCCGGTGTACTTTCATTTCTTCGTTTTTTCTACATTTCGTTGATTGTTTCGTGAATAACTCATTAATTAAATGCGCAACATTTTCATTGCTAATTAAAATGATAAATTATTTAATTTGAATGAAGAGAATTTCATTTGCAACAAATTAAGTAAAATTTTCAATGCAGAAAGGAATTAAGATTTGAATGAAATTAAAACCATTTTTGGAACTTTCAAAACAAAGAAAAAATATTCTTCAAATATTAACAAGTTGATTTCCTCAAAGGATATTAATTTGAACTAATGTTAGAAAAAATTTGAAGAAAAATTAAAAATTGTATTCGAAGGTAATTCTTTCTTAGACATTGAACTTTCTGGAGAAAATAACTATAATTAAAGCAACAAAAACGTTCGATGGACTTTCTTGTGCGTGCCACATTGATCACTGCCTACGATCAACATTAATTATCGATACCCACATGTTTTTGCACGCAAGAATTATCATATCAGACAAAAAGAAGTGAAGTTTCAGTGCAAGAACCAGAATGACATATGGCACCTGAGGCTTTTTCCTCCAGCCACTTTTTCCAAATTAACTTTTTAATTCGCTTTTAATTCACTCTCATTCATATGCTTCGATGATTATTATCCGCAACAATTTACTAAACGTTCTGATATCAAGATTGAAATCATTCGAATAGAGAAGAGCTCTGTTACTTAAACACCAATTAAATTCTTTGATTACTTATTCAAAATTGCATCATTGGAAGATTTCACAGCATGAGAGATCATTAAATCGTTTGGATGAGTTAATACGTACGATAATTAACATCCAACGCAAATAAACAATTTGTTTTTAGAACGTTCGTCACTCTTGAGTAACAAATTGAAGATTTCTGCGTTCATAAATCTGCGTGTAATTCCTTCCTATATTTCATCTTCACATAGTTTATCAGAAGGATTCATCTATTTTAAATTAACCAATTATTTCTTGCGTAAAGTTGAACGTTACTTGCAAAATCTACGAATGAATTTCAAGTAGGAAAAGTAATAAATTCCAAATGGAATTGCGGTGTCTTCATATGGCATGGTGAGGAAATTACAAAATAGTATAAATAAATACCATCTTAAGATTACAGCACTAGGTAACAATCCTTAAAAGACTAAGACATCAAAACAAACAATTTAAATGTTTAAATTCCAGAAATAACTGAACTGAGATTTACAGAAATTTAAAGCAGTGAAAGGTGTCTCAATATTTTTGGAATCAAAAATTACAAAATTTATAGTTTACACAAAGTTCTTGGAGTCTGTATGGAACAAAAGAAGAAAGTAAAAATACAGCAATGGTAAAAATCTTCGATCGTGCAATAATTTCGATGGCAGCCGGCAAAATTCTCGCTGAATATTGGCCGTTCATGGTGAAAGTACAACAGATGGCGCACGTGAACGCAGCACATCCGGTTTTTCGTGATTTCGCAAATTCGTCAAATGAAACAATTTTAATTTTCACCCAAAAACAATCAAACAATTTCACTAAATTTGCAGATGTGTTACTTTAACTTCGAAATTGATATGCTTCATTCAACTAAATGTATTGTTAACTCAATTACTCAATAACTGCTGAGCATTTTGTCCAATTAGAGTTTAATTAAACAATAACAAAGCGCTCGATTTAACTTGCATAGTTAGCATAATGGAATTAAGTTATGTAACATTTGATGAAACTGCCTTGTGAATTTGATGTGCTGAATGAAAAATTACCTAACGCCAACGTATTCCTCTGAAGAGACGTATCTTCTTTCACATAAACAGTGCTTACAACAAATGTAACTCATACTCACACTTTAATATAATAGTAACGTAATTAATTATACATTTCAAGAGGAATTTCTCATATTCTTGATTTAAAACCAGTGTAAATGGTTAACGTGGAGAAAGTTAATTATAAATTATGTTATCAATTTGTCATAGGATCAGAGGTGGATTAAACTTCTAAATTATTAAACTTGCAAAATTATGAAAAATTAATTTAATGAATTTTGTTCTAATTGAAATTTTCGTATGTTTTTAGCATATTTAGACATTCTATTAATATTTATTTGATATTGATATAAATATTTGGTTGTGGCTTTAATTTTCGATTTTCAAATTAATTTATTACTTAAAAATTATGGAATTTTGAAAAATGAATATTGAAATTTCAAATAGAAACTCAAATTATAAATTAATTATGATATTTTTTATGTTTTAGCTTTTAGTCTTGTGTGTAGTCCATGCAAACACCAAACGAACGAAGAAAATCACCAACGATGAGTCAAACATTGAAGGGAAATTAAAATCACATGTAAAAACTCCAAGCAAACTTGCTACAAGCCACCAAAAGGCCATCATTGCTATTGAAATCGTGGATCCCAATGATAATTCAACGAAGAGCGGAAAAGGACGCAAAAGGACGATTGAATCTGCATTGGGATACGGTTACCAAAGCAATAGTGGAGGCTACGAAAACTTCTTCAATGTGAAACCGAAACCTCCAAGGTACGAGGTCTACAAATATTCGCAACATGATATTCCACCATACAAAGGACCAGTAAAGCAAATCCCAGTGGAAACGTACGAACCATCCTACCATGGTAGTCAAAGACCCATCTCACATGCAGGAACCCAGCAAACCAGAGGTCATGCAGGTCATGGACAGTTCGAAATTCAAAAATCAGTACAATATGACCTAGGAAGCACCCAACCTGTTTACGTCCCACATGGAAGTAAGCAAAACCTTCAACAATACTACCAAAATGGAGCAACACTTTTTTCATCCTTGGATCAAAACGGCCATCTCAGTTCTCTCTCGTCTCATGCTCCAGCCACTCATGGACAAATGGTCCCAGTGATTATTTTTAGGGTCTACACTAACCAACTGTCTAATGCAGGAGGTCTGCATCCAAATATCCCTAACGGTCATCCTTATGCAAATCTCAACAACGTTGACCTACAAAGGTTGCTGTCTGGATATGTCCAAAAGCATGCACCTCAACAGCAACAACAACAATATTATGAGGAACCAGCATCTCAGCAACATTATGCTGAGCAGCAACAACAACAGCAACAAGTTTACTACCAACAGGGACCATCAGCGCATCAGCACATCGACCATGGCCTCGACACCAATGAGAACTACCCCGATGATGCTCACACTAAAGTGATCTTCCACAAATCGAGACCTGCAGGTCATCAAGAACATCAGAAACGACGTCGACCACAAAAATTCAAGATCACGATTCCTGAGAACACCTTCAGCAAGGTCGAGGTTCAAGAACACAGCTATCCAGCACCCAACGTGCAATACGCCCAACAACAATATGGAACACCGGAGCAATATGCTCCTGATTCTTCTGCAGAAGCCCACAATTACGAGCACGCTCAGGGGGCACCCCAGCCATATTATTATCAAAGTCAGCAAGATTATCAACCATCATCCCAGTCGGCTATTCATTATCAGCAGACACAACCAGAGGCTCAGCATGCATCACAAGAACCTGAAGCCCAATATGATGCAAAACAATACATTCAAGTTGCTACATATCCTGGAGGTCAGGAGCAGCTTGAACAACAACAGCCCACTCAAGAATATTACCAGCAACAATATGTTCAGTATGAACAGCAGGTACAATCTCATCAAGGATCTCATCCATCTCAAGTACAAGCATCTCAAGAAATCTATGAGCAAACAACAAACGCAGGAGTTCAGTACGTGCAGCATACAGCTGAACAAGGTGGTGAGAACCAAGACTACTCCCTGGTGAAGCATTCCAATGATGCTGGTCGGGATTTACATCTCAAATTGTACAACTATCATGCGCATACGAATCATCGAGGAGCGCAGAACAAGAAACGGGAGCGGAAACAACGGACGCCTCTTGTGCTCTCACCTGAAGTCATGGCATCGTTGAAAAGTAAACATTAGTTGTTGAAATGTCTAAGAAGCGCATGTTTATGAATGCTGACTGAGTTATTGCTTTAAACTTGTTGTTGTTGTTGTTGAATGTGTCCATATGTGAGAGTTGGGGCAATTCGGATTATGAATGTTATAAAAGTTAGATTTTAGAATTTGGAAATTAGACTTGTAGATGTTTATCTTTGATGTTATTAGTTAAGTAGTCTTAAGAGCACAGCAGCTAAAGTGATTTTGTAAAATGAGTGCAATATAATAAAGTATTACAAGCCCAGAAGCCCAAGATGAAGCTCAAAGTAACCGAAAGAAAAGAGTTACTTTTATTACTGATCCTCCAGTAGAGGTCGAGGTCTCGAAACACAAATCAGCAGAGTGGATGGCCGACAAACGTGGTTCCAGTACCGATAACGACCGATGTAACGATGTCCATTCGAAGTACTGGAGAAATTTACGAATGTTCCATCAACTAACATTTTGGAAGAGTTGATAACGACGCGCCCAGTACAAAATCGAAGATCCAATCGAGCCCAACAACGAAACCCAACACGAAATTTGCAATTTATACCCCGCAA
>JARJDZ010007123.1:0-13248 GCA_030264555.1 Aleochara sp. GC000083
TACAAATTATCTATTCCAGATGTTAATCTATTAACAACATTGAAACCAAGTTCTCATTGTGAAATAAATGAACATGTACATTATTATTAAAATTTTAAATCATGCAGATAATTTTCCACCAAAAAAATAAATGAATGAATTGTTTATTCAACAAGATTAGGGCCTGCTGTAACAACTTACATCATTTGTTGGTGGTTGAATTATGTCCATGGCTTTTTGAAGTTTCCTGAAGAGGTAGTAAATGCTCCAAACATATGAACTTGAAGGCTCTGTAACAAAGAACGTAATGAGAAATTCATTCACCTATTGTATCTACAGCAATGAATTATGTAAATGATATTATTGTGTATTGTATATTTATATTGTATATTATTGTACAGTTATAGGAACAAAAGATTATGTATATGTAATTGTGATTAAGAGATATGTGAATGTTTAATAAAAAAATATAATATTTTATATATTATGCTTGTTTATTATAAAGACCCACTACTGATTTCATTTTCTCCATGAAATGTATATTGCAAATGAATGAAAAAACTAGTCCTGTTCATTGAAAATCAACTTGTATCTAAAAAGGTTTGGTATGTCTTAATTATTCACCCAATTCCATATCAAACTGGGGCTTATTCACATTGATAACAATAACTTAAAATTTCAAATTGCTCTAGCAACAAATATAAATGACTTGCTCCTTCAGGAACAGTAACTATGAAAGGAGATATTCATAGCTCATAAGATTGTACGAACAGGCTACAGAAAAGTATTCAGCAGTATTTATGATATTTGAAAGTTTACTGTTAATTAGGAACCTATTGTGGAACCTAAAACCTCTCCAGTATCCACATATCTCTGGTTCCCATCTTATTGTATTTCATTGTTTCAACAACTAAACAAATACATAATTAAATATCAGTAATTGTGGGTCAATGGTCAATGGGTCATAGTGAATTAATTAATGAGCTCTAAACCCAAGCAATATTAGTGTATAAAGGGTGAAAGGTAAAATAACCCTATGCATTCTCCAGGTGGCAATATTTTTATGACGCCATTGAACCGACTGAACAGTACATTAATTACTCACATTTTATATTCTACAAAAACCTGAATATGTATTATTACAAACTTCTTTTACGACAACCACAGGGCACCATGCACAATAATGGGAATAATGAGTTGAACGTGAAGTTGAAACAGTACGAGGGCAATCACATTTGCTCTTCTACATACAAACCACACCAAGCAGCACAGAGTGATATCTAACCTAACCTAGCTTAAAGCAAGCCCACAGAGCAAGCCACACTTTGAGTAAAATCTATCATCGTAATTAGACTGAATTAAACTTGTTGTTAGTGAACAAAAATGAAACGCATCGATGGTATCGGTTCCGGACCTTTTGGCCCTCCAAATCCTGATGACGACAAACGCCGTGCCAGAGAATCGGTTCTGAGTAACCTAATGATTTTTGGCTTTTTCTGTGGTTTAATCAGAGCAGGTAAGTCATTTATTACAACCCTTAATGTAATCTTACCAAGTACACTAATTCCTATTACTACTTTATTGCAGCTCCTTTTGTCATCAGGCAGCTGCAATCATAAAAGCGCATAGTTTTTATTTGTACAATATGCAATCGAAGAGACAGGATTTCTCCACTATCATCTCTTCCAATGTTTCAACTTTGTATTTAATATTACATCATAACTAGTTACTATCAAATACATATGTGATCATCCTTTGTATGGAATTGTAACAATTTTATTGTACAATGTGATGTAAGAACTTTTTGTATGAAATGATTAAGTAGACACAATTAAATATTACTCAACATGTCTTTTTATTCAGCCATTCTATTCTTTTAATCAATAAATTCTCATAGCCCTTCATAAATGGTAAAATATTTACATGAAAAATTGAAAAAAATTGAAAGTTTATTTGAATAGTTTTTGTCAAGTTATTTTGGAAGGAAGGAAATGAACATTTGCAGTGCAATTTTTTAATATATCGTTTATTTTTATATAATACTTAAACACTAAGTTGTAATTCTAATATTTCTTTCTGTGTTGAAAATAATAAATAAAAGGAGGGAGTGTTCACTTTTCACTTTAATTACTGATAACAATCAATCAGCCAAAATAGATTTGTTTGGAACGATCATTAAATCGCGATACAATTAAATTTTCACTCTGCGCATTAAGATTAGTATCTAGTTAATTCGTCAGTAACCAATTTACGTGATTCTCAATTAATTTATTGCGCTGGCCAGCGCACTCCTCGCACGGTTCACGCCAAATTCTCTAGAATACACTTTACTTACACACCAAATCATCCCACTCTCCACGAACGTGGAATGTCTCGCGTTTACATTTGCATCGATTCAATGCTGCATCGTTTATTATTACAGAATATTTCCTCCTACTTTAGGTATGTTACATTTCGATCAAGTACTTTAGCATCATGCCTGCTTCAGTCACCTTCATAACGCGCAATATTTGTATACAATATATATCTATGTATATATAAATTATAAATATATGTATAAAAACAATCAAGAGAGTTGTGTACACAGGGAATTTAAGGATTAGTTCTCGTTTTCTCTTACACTCGAAAGGGCCTAGGCGTAAACCATCTTCATTGTAATTAATTCAACTTAAACGGCGCGAAAGATGCGGCTTTCAAAATGTTTGTTTGGTTTTTTGGTACATCTTCTATTCGTCTAAGCGCATTCAATTTATACAAATGTACAGCAAAATCAAGACTGATCAACATTGAGAAACCAATTTGTGGGCCAGCGAGCGCCTAAATACGGGAGGAGTTTTTGCAAAATTGTTTCTTCAATGGTGCAAGTGGAGCGATCATCACGCGCACAATATCACTATGAAATTTATGCAATGCATTTCAACCGTACACACAATTCGTACGTATCATATTTATCTATGTATAAAAATTAGCCCATATTTATTTATATTTATATATATATAATGTATAAATGTGATTTATCATTTAATAGTATGTGTAGACTTTAATTATTTCTATTAAGAGAAGAAAGAAATGAAAATATGATGGTTTTCTCGTTCTTTTTATATGTATAGATAAATAACTTATGATTTGTGTGCAGGTAACAATCCGTTAATTCGTTTCATCCTTGTTGATCGTTCATTATCATCACCAAGTGTGGATCATTTCTTAATACGAGGAAAGTAACACGTTACAAAGATTAAATTAAGAGAAAAATTATAACACAGCCTCGCAAAGCGAAATACTTTTAGGTAAACTCTTCACTAAAACAATTATTGTATAACTCCTCTTTTCTTTATACAATAATAATTATATTAATCAATTATAATTATTCATATGTACGTTGTGTAAACGTTATACTACACTTCAAATTTGTGATCTTTTTCATTCATAATATTAATGCTTATTAATATTCTGCTTAGGGATATTAATATATCTATATATATATTTATATTATGTACACTTTTTGTTGGTTTCATTATTACTAGTAATTTCTTAGTTCTTTCGCGAACAAACGACAATCCATGACAGTTATAGCTGCCAGCCCGGCAGTGGGCCGCGTCGCCTGCTTAAAAATTTTACTTGCTACGTAGTTTTTGTCTTTTTTCATGCGTCCAACCCTTCGTCAGCCACCTACTATCCAAGAAAACGTTTAAAATCTACTTTATACATAACTTACACGCCATGACTGGAAACGCCATGTTAAACAAGTCCTGTCTTAGACACACTTATTAGTAGGTAGAGTTCTTTTTGTTGTGGCTTTCTTGCGAATATTATCGATAGTAATAAATATAAATGTCGAGTTGCTCTTAAAAATTACAATTAATCCCATGATTCTCTTTGTGAAGTAGTTTCGTCTTGTTTGTTTTGTTTTAGATTAAAACGCACAGCACCAAGTTGAATTAAAATTGAGATACAATTTGTCATTTAAAGTGTCACTCACCACTAAAGTTGCTCCACAAATTTACTCAATTGGTCCTGCGGCGTCATCGGCGGTACGTCGTTGTCCTGCGCGTTGGCGTGATTCTGCCCGAGGAGCATTTCGGACGAGGCGAGGTCGTGCGGCGAGGGCTGCGGTCCGCGCGGACTAGGCACAGGTTGGTTGCGCGGGCTGGGCGCCGGTCGCGGCGAGGGGTTCGGCTGCGGTGAGCGTATCGGCGGCGGCGAACGCACGCTCTGCATCAGCTGCTGCTGCTGCACCGAGATGGGCGGCCCCATCACGTTCTGCCCGGACTGCACCGGCGACGGCGTCGGCTTCAGCGCCTGCATCTGCGCGCCGTACTGCTGCTGGTCGGAGAAGGAGTTGTTGTAGCCGCCTATCGTCTGCTGGCGCATCGCGGGCAGTCGCGATTGGTACGAGGGCGGCGCCGTCGGCTGCGTGAACTGTTGCTGTTGTTGCTGCTGATGCTGCTGCTGTTGTTGGTGTTGCTGCTGGCGCTGCAGCAGAAGCTGTTGATGTTGTTGCTGCTTGTACCACTGCTGCTGCTGCTGGCTCATCGCCTGCCCGGTTGGGTTGCCTTGGCCGGCTCCACCAGGTCCACCGTGGCCCAGCATTTGCTGCTGCGACTGCATTTGCATGCGGTTCATGTTGTTGGGGTTCTGCTGCTGGTTCAATAGATGCTGGAGTGGTTGTTGCCCTGAGTTATTGCCCACGCCGGCTGCACCTTGTTGTTGAGCCTGTTGTGCCTGCACAAATGTAAAATGTCAAGATACAAGTTGTTTCGAGGAATATTTATGCTGCACGTACCTGTCGCTGCTTGATGCATGCAGCCATCAGTTGCGGATTGCTCTTCAAGATCGCAAGCAGTTGTCGTTGTTGTTCATCCGAGTGGGGCGATCGCAACGTTTGCATGAGCTGTTGCAGTGCTGCTTTGTTTGGCAGCACTCCGCCTGCTCCTTGCTGGTTGGGATTGCCCACATTTGGTCGCACTGCTGGATTTCCTCCTTGCATGTGTCCACCACCCAATTGACCTTGTTGCATCTGTTGCAATTGCGGACCAGGTTGACGAATTCCTTGTCCTTGTGGCGTTCCTGGATATCTTTGTTGCCACTGATCCATAGGCATTAAATTTACCCCACCTACACATTACAAATTAATAAGTTACATTTGTCTCGTAAAATTAATTCGAATCAAAAAATATGTTTCAATATCACACTCAGAGAAAACAATTAAATTTTTTGACTTAATTTCAATTTCTCAACGTCAAATTAAAATTTGAAGAAACGTCATAGAACTGTTACATTTGGATGCTCAAATCTTGATTGCCATGGACAAATTTTCTAATTTCTGAATTCATTGATTAAAACCTATTGGTTCAATTGTTTTAACGACTTAACTGAATAATATGCTCCGCATTAATATCATTCATTAGACAACAAAATAATTTTTTCAAGACTTTTATGAAATTCTACCCAAAAATCACTGAAAAATTCTATTCTTCAGATTTATTACTATTTATTATTTTATATTACCGCAATTATTATTCTTGACTTTAAGTTCTGGAACTCTTCAAGATTTCTTCAAGTGAATCAGTTGTTCTTAGTGTGTCGACTCAAATGTTGCCATTTTTCTTTCTTCAGATTTCTGCACGTCCGAATGTCTGATAATCCTAATAGATAACTTACTCTGATTTCCACCAATGTGTCCCATTTGCCTCTGAATAGCTGGTGGAGGCATGTTCTGGCCTGGCACGCACGCTGGATTGACTTTACCGTAGCTAACATTCGGCGCTTGCTGCCTCGCAGCTTCCTCCTGCACCTGTTTGACAACCTGAAGTACATTTGCTGGTGGCGTTTGAGTACCCGGCTTAAGCCCAATGCCAGGCTGATGGGGGCTTTGCACCCCTAAACCAGGCGCGCCCAAGGCATTCGCATTCATCGAAGGACTCACCGCTCCGGGCGGAACGACGTTCTGTACATTCTGCACCATTGGTACGTTATTCGCTGGCAGTGCATTCGTAGGTGCGACTGTTCGCGTATTCATAGCAGCCATACGCCTTCGCAGTAATTGTGCTTGTTGTAATCTAAACAAAGAGAAAGAATGTTAGCAATGTCTCCAATGACCGACTTTAACGAATCGCTTACCTTTGTTGTAATTGCTGTTGTTTCAGTTTGTGTTTGATATTGGAGCAGAATGGTACGGGACACTTGGTCTCCTGGCAGTGTTTGGCATGATAACAACATAACGCGATGAGCTGCTTGCAGATGGGGCAGCCGCCGTTCGTCTTCCGCTTGCACACCTTCGTGTGCGTGACGACGCGCTTCATCTTGCAGCAGCTCGTCAGGCGGCAATTGGCGTCCCGACATTGGCACGCGTGCACCAGCGACTGGATGCACCGCTGGATGGACAGCTTGCGCGCCTCCTGCGGGTTCGCCTGCTTGCTGTCGCTCGGCGACGAGCCGTCGTCCAGGTCGAAGCCGAGCTTCTCCATCTTGTGCGGATGGCCGTCCTTCTCGTAGCACTGGATGCACAGGTCGTAGTCGTCGCACACGGTGCAATGGTAGCGCGTCTCCACGTGACCTTTGCAGTTGTTGCATGTGTAGACGAACTTGTCCTGACCTTGATTGTGCAACTCGTACAGCATTGACATTGTGCTATACTTGGCGCGGCGCAGCGACGAGAACTCGTAGTGCTTCTCGCGCGCCATGGTCAAGAACGCGTCGCGCCCGTCCATGAGATCACAATTGATGAACGGATCCGGGTCTTGAATGGGGCCCAGGCTGGCAGCCGACTGCACCGAGTGCAGGCGAATGACGAAGAATACCTCCTTGTGTTTCTCCATCGTCTCGTAGATCTTCGCCGACAGATCGTTGCCGGTTTGGGGCGCGTTCGATTTCTTGCTGTTTTTGCGTTGGCTCGCTTTCGATTTATTGCTCTTTCGCGCCTTCTTCTGGCCCTTCTTCTTGCCATCAGCACCCACCTCGCTGTCTTCGCTCATGGAGAAGATCGCTGCGGCTTCGGCTGCCTCGGCCCGTTTCCGTTTCTCTTCCTCTTCCTGGTCGAGTTCCTTGATGCTCTCTTCTAGTACGTTGGGCCAGAAGTCGCCCTCGAAGTAGGGCATCTCGGCGGCCGAACGCAAGTTGTCCTCCATCGCTTGCTTCAGTATATCCTTGTAATCGAACACAATGCGCTCGATAATACCCTTGTCAAGCATCTTCTTATACCAGTCTTGTAATCTCTTCGGTTTCGGTATCTTTTGTTCGAACGGATGGCAATGGAAGATGTAATCGTCGCCTTCTGAGGGTGGACACGCCCAAATGTGCGCCATCGTGTAGCCCAATCGCTTCACGTAATCCATGTAGCCGAGCAAGATCTCATGGTACACGGCCGTACGGAATTGGCGCGGCTTGAAGAAGTGCACGGAGTCCAAGTATGCGATGTACACGCGCCGCGTGTTCGGCAGCGGGCACTCGGAACCGTACTCCTGCACGTGCATACCGAAGAAACAGACGTCCACGCCGTCGATTTCCTCGAACGCAAACAATGCCTTCGCTCGATATGGAAACTCGCTGCTCATCTCGCCGTTTTCTACGAATTTACGTCGCATTCCCGGCTTGACATCCACCGTCTTCTCCGAGCTGGAGACCACGCGGATGTGCACCTCGCCAGCGCCAGCCTCTTTCTTCTTCAAGAAGTTGTTGACTCGGTGCTCAATGTACACGCCCAGTTTCGTGACGGGTAGTCGCTTGGCGTTGAACTTGTTCTCCTTTCGTTTCGTGCCCTTCTTGATGTAGCACTCGTCGCAAGTGAAACCGGAAGGCCAGATATTTTCAATGTGCAGCACACATATTTGATGCAGCTTCCTTCCGCAGTCACATATCACAAATTGTTCCAATTCTAAATGGTCGTTTTTCATTTCTTTGAACTGATCCTTCTTTATCACGCTGCAAACACGAAATTAAGAGTTAAGATGCGATTGAATGAGAAATGAAATTGTAACTTACGTTTGTGCTTGGGTTGGATCATCACCCAACGTGACAGTGTCGCCTTGAATATCGTTGAAGCACTTTTGGCAAAACGTGTATCTGTTGGATCCAAGACCGTAAGCTTTAAGACTGTTGTTTGTCGATGTGTTGAATGGAGCAGAGCATAGTTTGTTCACCAAGCATGTGTTATTATTTTTCGTAACGAAATGTCGCCAATTTTTCGTTCGCCAGTCGTGTGTTTGAATGTTGCGATTATGATGATGGAATAAGTGTTAATTCATTCGTCAAAGCACGTGCACGTGTGCAGGTGGTTTAATTATGAATTCAAAGCGGACATCCATTCGGCAGGCATTCAGACAAATGGCATTTGTGAACGGGGAGTGAACGAACACACATACGATTGATTTCGCACGTCGAAGAGTGAGCGGATGACCAAAAACAAAACATCACAAATCAGTTAACACGAGTTAATTGCGTTAGTAGTTTTTATGATAATACAATACTATGAAACATAGCAGCTTGCAATTCATGGCACTTCGAAGAAATGAATGTAATGAATGATTGAAGCTTGTAACAAAGTCCGTGAAACCCGCCAAAGTATCATGTACTTCAACAGTTCTTCAGAGGGTCGTGTAACAATTATCTTGCAACGATAATTAAACCATAAGCTCTCAAACGAAGCGAACGGCCCTGAATCTTTGCGAAATCGAAATGCCATGTGCAAATATGAGTCAATTCCAGCCCATGATGATTACTGACCTGTTTTGGTAGCTATAATATTTGGCGTCTCTCGCAATCGTGCATAATTGCTTCCCATAGCAGCAAAGAACTTGTGGATTGAAGGTGTACTTCCTCCCACAACAGTATCCCATGTTTTGCATCACTGGGTCGATTTCTTGCTCAAAAACCTCTGAAAGCTGAAGAGCAACAATGATAATTAATAAAGTATTCCTTATTTTTTATCCACAATTAATACGTACTTTTGTGCAATAACGGTACACTTTGCTGGGTTTTCTGTTGTATCGCCACGCATTCTCGAACATCAGCCAGACGTCGTCCACATACTCCCACGGATCCGTATACTGGCCAACATCAAGCTTCCGTTTGATGGTTGACAAATCCATAGGATTCGGAATAATGTCAAAATAATCTGGAATCCCCAAAGATTGTGGATCGACAGGCTGTCTGAATGGAATACTTTCTGGATCTTGACGATAGAGTTTCTCCAGTGTAGGCATCAGATTTTGTCTCAGTTCATCGGGCTTAAAAACTGCAAACACATTTTAAAATGCTGCATGATTAAACATTGAATTCGTCTACTTACTGCACTTCTTTCCATCGCGTTTCTTATCCATGCCGGGCTGCATATCGATACCACTAGGTGGTTTCATGTCGCCCTCCTGCTTAATGTCAGCGGTGATCGGCTCACGTTTAATTTGGTCCTCCTCTTTAATCTCGGATTCGTCCATCGGCTCCGCTTTTATCTCCCGCTTGATTTCAGTCTTAATCCCTTTGCCACCGCCTTCCATGTGCCCATTGGACGCATCGTTCGTATCCTCCTGCTTGATGTTATCCATGCTGGTGTCCTCCTGCTTGATTTGATCGAGCTTGCCGCCACCTGCACCTCCATTCGACGGCGGAGGCGAATCATCATCGCGTTCAGCTGCTGCCGTGATCGCAGACATGATCGACGACATCGTCGAGCTGCGCGCCGTCGATTGCATCGCTGCTCGTTCGCTGGTCGACATGCCTTTGCCGAGGCTGGCGGCCGACGGCGCCGGCGACGAGGTGACGACCGGCGTCGGCGGTGCCGGACTCGCACCACGTGACGAACTCACCGATTTCGGCCCCGCGGACGTGTGCGGCGTCGAAATGTCGGAGGGTGTTGGCAGACGGACGTTGTTTGGCTGGTTGGACATGGCGCTCTGCTGGAGGCCAAACGCCGACGGTGACGGCGCCAGCCGGTTCTTAAGCACGTCATTGAATTGCTGTTGCTGCTGCTGCGTGGCCGTCTGCTGCTGAGTATTGGCGCCGGTGCCTGCGGGCGACGATTGCGGCAGCATGGGCCCGTTCGCCGTGCTGGTGAACGGCTGCTGCTGTTGTTGTTGTGAGGTAGGTGTCGGCACGCTCTGCTGCGACATCGGCTGACTGAAGGGCGAGAGGCCCGGGTTGTTGGACGCCGTCGGCGACGGGCCGGGCAGGCCGACAACGTTCGGCTGGCTGGAGGGCGCGTTCTGGCCCGGAAACATCATACGAATGTTTGGATTTATCACATTGCCAGCGTTGTTGGGCATGAGGCCGGCTCCCACGGGAGACGGTGCCGGTGTCGGTGGCATGCCACCTGGTGCACTTGGTCGAACACCAGCTCCACCAGGTGGTTGACCGGCCATGTTCGGCCGAATGGGCGACTGGTTTTGCATCTGTTGTTGCTGCTCTTTCCGTTTCTGTCGTTTTTCTTCCAACTCTTTTTGGATCTTGTAGATTTTCTCGGCGAGTAAGTGATAGTACTCGGAACGAGAGTTGGCCATTTCGTACATGTCTCCTTCGACCTTTCGCGCATACGCCACCAGGTTATGCATCCGTCGGTCCAGCATGGCTTGCGGGTCTGGCGTCGGGAATATTGCTTGTACTAGTTTATGCACTAAATGATTGCGGAGATCTGGTGTCACATGTTGATGCCATTCTTTTGTGCCTTGCACGGGTGTGGCGGTTACTTGGCCTGGCTGTAACCCACCAGGCAATTGCACACGATTGTCAGTGTTCATCTGTAAAAAGAAAAAATATTTATAACAATATAATAAAATGCTATTCAATGCTTTTTTTTACACTACGAACAAATGTGCGACAAATTTGAAACCCGCTAAAACTGAAATATTCCAGCAGCTTATCAAATATGACGAATACAATGATCTTGCAAGAATGATTAAACCAGAGGCAAGTGAAAAATTACCTCCAGACCTGAATTCTTGCTACGTGAACAACAATAAAGCAAATTTCTCTGGAAACACTTACCAATCCGCCCGAATTGTTGGGTTCATTATTGAGCCCAAACAATTGGACATTCGTCTGCATGTTGTGCTGCAAATTCGCAGCACTCTGCGCTATTGCTTGCTGCGGTTGGAGACCAGCAGGAGTCGAATCGCTGCCCAGTGGCAAACTCACATTCGGTGCAACCTGATTCTGCGGAGGTGCAAGCACACGAACCCCACCCATGGCAGGGCCTCCCGTGGTCGCAATGTTGGGTATATTGGGCCCACTACCAAGCGGCATTCGCAACCGCGGCTGGGACTGACCAACAATAAGTCCGGCTGGTGTTGTTGGCCCTGCACCCGTCGTAGGACACTGAATACCCAGCGCATCGTAAGCTCGTCGCATGTCTGAAGGTGAAGGATTCGGACTCTGCGTACTCTGTGGTGTCGTTGTCGTTGCTATGGATACAAATAATCGAATTATGAAAGTTCCAATGAGAGAGGTAAATGAATAAATACCATTTGGGTTGTTTCGGTTCTTATCTGCTTGCTTCAAGGGCAAACAGACGGGACAATCGGTGCGCACGCAATGCTTCCAATGGCTGATGATCTGCCGCGAGGAGCTGCAATGCGGCACCGTGCAGCTCTTCCCCGCCTGGCACGTGGTCATATGGTTGAGGACGTTCTTCATCGTCTTGCAGTGCGGCAGCGAACACCACACCTCGCCGTTGCCCTGCGACTCGCGCCGCTGGCACTTGTGCGCGTGCAGCAGGAGCACCAGCTGCTGCTGGATGAGCTTGCGCTTCTCCGGATCTACGCAGAAAACTAATCATGTGCACCACATACAAAATTTCAAAGATCGAATGAGTCACAAGCTTTTTACCTGTCGTGGGTGCCTGCGGCGCGCCGACTTGGTTCTGCGTCGCAGTCTGCGGTCCTGGTTGGGTACCACTAGGTGCGCCTGATTGGGGTTGCGCCGGTGAAGGTGCTGGAGGTTGTGTTTGCGCCATACCGCCTTCGCTGCCAGCGGAGTTGGCGCCGGGTGGCACCACCGGTCCAGAAGGTCCCACGAAGCGCTGCTGTGGTTGGATGCCAGGTCCACCAACGCGTTGCGGGGCAACTAAAGAAACTACGTTAGTTAAGACGACTTGTCGACGACTGCGATGAAGGTTTCAACTTTTCAACTTACCAACTTGCACCGGAGGTCCTCCAGGTCCACCAGCGGGGTTCGGATAGTACGGGCCGTTACCTGGCATGTTCTGATTGACGGGCCCTCCCTGCATGCCAGGCATCATCGCCCCAGGCGCCTGCATGCGCGGCCCCATCCCGTGCACGGTGTGCGGGCCAGGGACGCGCGGGTTCATCGACTGCATGCTCAGGCGCGGATTCATCATCGGTCCGTTCTGCATGCTTTGCGGGACCTGGTGATTCGGGCCGGGGTGGTGACCCTGCCCGCCCATCATGCCTCCCGCATTGCCCATCGGCTTGTTTATGCTACTACTAACGACCAGCCCGCCTCCGCTCGTCATCCCCGACATGGTGTTCATATTGCTGTTGGTCATCACCATGTTGCCACCGCCGGTGCTGTTGTTCATGCCTAAAAATGCAGAGAAAAGATGCATTTAAGTAATTGTGACATTACGCGCATAACCTTCAAACATTACTCAAGCTAATCAAAGCTACTTAAAATCCCAGACTACTCAACCAACTCACCTTGTATGGAACTCATCACTTGCGGCGAGCTGCCATTGTTTGCCATACTCTGCAGGCCCACGTTGTTGCTGATATTTGAAGGCATGCTGCCCATGGACATTGCATCCAGTCCTCCAGCTTTAGCAACGGATACATTCGGAGGCGATTGAAGATTCGGACTTTTACTTCCCAACTGGCCGCCCATTCCCAACGCATTACCAACTATTCCTTTACCCTGCAAACAATCAAANATATTTGAAGGCATGCTGCCCATGGACATTGCATCCAATCCTCCAGCTTTAGCAACGGATACATTCGGAGGCGATTGAAGATTCGGACTTTTACTTCCCAACTGGCCGCCCATTCCCAATGCATTACCAACTATTCCTTTACCCTGCAAACAATCAAAAGGTCAATTTTTGGATATCCCAAGCAGGGGAATTGAAAAACGTAGTATGGTACTCACCTGGAGCATGTGATTAAGTTGTATTTGTCTAATTGTATTTGGCGTGTCGTTGGTGTCGATGCCGTTTTGCATTTGACCTGGACCGGGGCCTTGAGCGGGCGGTTTACTGTTGCCCATATTGTCCGGCATGCCCCAGCTGCCTCCGGACGATATGAGCTCGTCTGGGAGATCATTCTCCAG
>JARJDZ010007124.1:0-16538 GCA_030264555.1 Aleochara sp. GC000083
AGGCCATCATTTCAATTTAACAAATTTACGTCTTATGTCAATTACCATACAAACCGTTAATGAAGCCATTTGAATTAGTCTAAAGTAAACTCACTGTGTAATTATTTTATGTTGCTTCCTTCATTTCAGTAGTACATTTTCAGTTAAGCTGATGTTTTCGTTCTGATTGCAGAGCGTGTCCTGACAGCGTCAATATGATCACGAAATCGGGCATCCTTTATTTGCGAATTGGCGAATCCCAGCATGCTTTTGAGCGTTTGAGTTCAGCCCTTGCTCTCGACGCTACAAATCCAGGAGCTCTTCTGGGAATCGGGTGCATCACGCAGGTAAATTTGCTACTTTATGACAAGAAACTATTTCATTTATATGCTCTTGGAATTAACCCTAACTTTGCCGAAAATTAATTAAATACCAGAAAATTTATTTTGGAAATGTCCAAGAAATCTAAAAATAACTGCTCGTTTCTTAAATCAATTAATGTTGTTTTGCTTTTACAGAATCACGAGGAACATGATGTGGCATTGACAAAATATAAAATTGCCGTGCAAACAAATCTTAATTCCATCGCATTATGGAACAATATCGGGATGTGTTTCTACGCCAAGCAGAAATATGTTGCGGTAAATATTCTTATTTTTAATATCAGGTCACAATTCTTTGGAGCAAATGTTTTGGAATATTATTTTTAACGGGAAAAATGATTTAATTTATTTGCGAATCGCATGAAGGATCGTGAAAAGGCTCAAATAAGCAAGGAAATTACCAAACTCAAGATTTTAATGTTTGTATAGGCTTTGGGTAAATATTTAATTTTCATGGACGCGTGTATCTTTCTGGGACGTGCTTAACTCCAATAAAAACATCATTAATATTCAAATTCTAATTAGTACCCAACGTAAAATTAACATATTAATGTCATCATACAGTCCGTCTTAAAATAAGAATATAAGAATTTGAAACATGCTTGATTGCTATGCAAAATAAGATTGACATCTTAAGGACAATGGTGATTATTTAAGACTGTAATTACAAAATGATTACCAAAATATAAATTTTGCTAATGACGTTGACTTCCTGATGATCTTTTCCAGTTGAAATTAAAAAAAATTCTATTGTTTGGTATAACAGAACTGAAATGGCCTTAAATATTAATTACGGTTTGTAAATTGAACGATAATGAAACATAACAAAACTTTTGGATGAGATCAATATCTCTCAATATTCAAATAGATTCATATGTAATGTTTTGCAATATTCTGCTTAATGGATTAATGAGTCCATTAAATAGCCATAATATTACATTCAGAAGATTCATTATGTTATATAATTCAATTTTTAGTGAAATTATAATCAATCCTTGAAATGAACCAAACTCTGATTTGTGAAATTAAATTCTGGAACCAATGATTATATTCAGAAAAAGTTTAAAAACAACTTTTAACTAAAGTTATGAGATATCATAAGAAATATATTTTTAGATAGATGAATTTCTAAAACTTGAAACCTTTTCCAGGCTGTTACATGTCTGAAACGCTCTCTTTGGCATTCACCATTGAACTGGAAGGTCCTTGTTAATTTAGGACTTGTTAACATGCACACTGGACAATGTGCTTCAGCATTCAACTTTATTTGTGCTGCTGTTAACATTCGTCCAGATCTGGGCCAAACCTTCATGCTGCTAGGATGTGAGTAATCAAAAGGGAGTAACCAGTCATCTGAATCAGAGCACATTGTTCAAAAGTACAGCAGATATCACGAAGTCATTGCAAATTCAAGCCATGAAATTCCAGATATTTAAATACGTGGCTGGATTGCTGTGAAGTGTGACAATATTTCAAAATGTACGACCAGCATTTTAGATCGAGTTAAAAGTAGCTTTTGTCAGACATTTATTTAATTATTTCATTCTGAATTCACCACAGTTATTTATCTACTTTCTTCTATATTTTTGGAAGTATATCAATCACTGATTTGTAAAATGTGAGTTGGAAGAAGTTTCAAACATCATGACATATTTTTTAGAAGTTCCAAAAATCCAAAAAGTTTTCAAGCTAAAGAAAAAATAGAGAGAGAGATCTAGAGCATAAGTTGGAACAGACCATCAAGGTTCAAAGGTTTTTTCTTGAATGGCCCTTTTTGGATGTGATCATGCAATCTCGTGCAAAAAACGTTTTTGCATGAGTACAAAATAAATGTCTGATATAAAAAATGAAGTTACTTATGACGCGACCTCATATTTCAGTAGAACTTTGCCACCTCAAATAAAGCGTGAATAATAAATGGAGATAATTAATAATTGGGTTAAATCTGGTTTATATTCAAGGTGCACTCATGGAGCTGAACGACAGCGAGAACGCATTGCGTGCGCTAACACAAGCGATCACAATGAATCCAGACGATCCCTACATCGTCCTGAACACGTGTCTGTGCTTCCTGAACACGGGCTATCGTGAGAACGCATTGGAGCTGCTCGAGCGCTACAAAAATCTACCAAATCCTCCCAAGCACGAAGAGGTAACCGAAAAAAAAAACGTTGAATCCCAAACTCAGCTAGAGAAAAAAAAGTAATGAAATCTTTCACCAAATCTAATTGGACCTCATTTATCTATATAGTTGCATAAGCTGTTCGCCAAATTGGACCTGACCCTCAGCGCGTCAGCAGCCAACAAGGACGAGGAGGAAAATGCACGTAAACCGTTGGAAAATTCTCCGAACGAGACGTCAGACGCGGGGGCGTCAATTAACAACAGCAACAAAAATACCTCCAGCATCAACAACGACGACGAGGACATGGTCTAGGGGGAAAAACGGGACAACGCCGTTGCGGGCTACATACAAAACAGTGTTTATGCATTCCGAATGTATTTTTCGATTAAACAATTAGTGTGTGGGAAGATAAATGGATCCGCAAACGCGATTATCGAGCGTCAGCCGATCAGCACCGTCTCCTCCGTGGGGAACTCGTAGGCGGGCACTTCGAGGTTCAGGGGTGCGGGCCCCCGACGCACCCGTCCTGAGGCGTCGAAGTGAGACCCATGGCAGGGGCAGTAATAGCCCCCGTAATCGCCCGCGTTTGCAATCGGCACGCAGCCGAGGTGCGTGCAGACGCCGATGAGGATCAGCCATTCGTCCTTCTGGACGCGGTCCTCGTCCCGTTGCGGGTCGCGCAGGGTATTGATGGGCACCTCACGTACGGCGGCAACATCCTCGGGTGTTCGATGCCAGATGAACAGCGGCTTGCCGCGCCATTTGAACGTCACATGTTTCCCGAGCGGGATCTCCGCGAGTTTGATCTCGATCTTGGCGAGCGCAAGGACCTCCGCAGATGCGGACATGCAGAGGATATACTGCTGGATGATGGCTTTCGCGCTGTACGCGGCCCCCATGCCTCCGGCAAGCATCATCATATAAGTGAAGTTGCTCCTGCAGTCCTGCGAGTCACGGGACTTGCACGTGGGGTCCTTCACGGAGTTGCGTCGGTACTTGTCGAAATTCGGGACTTCCATATCGTAATGCGAGATGCAGCGGGTCTGGTAGGGACTTCCTATGCGCGAGGTCTGGATTATCCTTCGAGGCGTATTGAGTATCCCGGATGCGTTATGCAATTGCAATTGATGAATATTTATTGCACTTGCTGGCAGTATTGCACTCTTCAGCGACTTTGTGCTGCGTGGTGTTGCGTAGGAAATTGCTCTGACAAGTTTATCGATTTGCACGTTGAACGGTAGCATTTCTGCGCTATAGTCATAAATTCAATGGAGGTGAAAAATTGCTGCAAATGACATGTCAGCAAATATTACTTGACGTCCTTATGAATCAACAAACGAAACAAGCGATGTGCGTAATACATGAATATGTAGATCGTTGGAGTGTAGATCCATAAATCTTTCTATAGATCTATTTTCCATTCGTGTCTCCTCTTTGGTATTGGAGCCTCTGCTGATGACGTTTTCATTGCAATTAACAATAACTTAAACTGAATGGAATTCTTGTATCCTTTTTTGGCAATTTAGAGGGTTCTAGATTCGCGATCAAGTTGTAAATTGGATAACTACCCTTTTCTATTTCTGCAAGAATTGGAATACATTTCCAATTCCAATTATTCGATTACGTTTCAGCAGACATTCAAGCGAATTCTACTTCAATTCTTCTTTTTTGCGGCTCTGATCAACTCGTATTTGTTACACTCCTCTGATTAAAACTTTTTTGAAACTAATTGTTGAACTAAAATTCATGCTCTTTGCTCCCTCTATTATTTGATAGTTGAATGTTACCAGGTTCTAATTGAAAGAATATTCAAATTTAAAAATTTTACTAAAAAAGAGCGTGCATATTGAAATTATTCAGCCTGTTAGAAGCAATTAATAATTCACGATTTATTGGAAGATGAAGGAAATTCTTGGTAGGTTTGGAGCGTAGTTTCAAATTAAATTCAGACGCAAAACATACGATTTTAACAATTAGATGAAGTTATTTAAATATGACTCAGACGAAGTATTTTCAGATTATTTATTTATTCTTTTACAATAAACGAAAAGTTTTAATGCATATTGTTCCCACAAATATTTATATATATAAAAAATAACTATTTATGATAATGGTAACTACTACAAACAGTATTTGTAAATCAACAAATCTACAACATGAATAATAAGCTTACATACTTAAGTACATTAATTCGCATCGTAATACGTTCAATAACACTAAAATCTTTTCAATGTCAACAGTATTAAAGCCTCTTGCTTAAATCTAGAATATTTTGCTCTGTCACACGGAAACAACATACAATTATTGTTAAAGTTTGGTTTAACGCCTAAATCGTTAATGCTCTACTTTTTGGCACGACAGCGTTTTGACGGATCCGACTTTCAGTCTAACTTAAGGCCAATTCATAGTAATAATACTAATCACATACATTAATAAGTGCACACATTTGCAAGAGTTAAGGTACATGAATACACAGCAACAATTTCGTACTTATCACAAATTTTGCTCATAATACTGCAGTAAAGTTCGGCCAATTATTGTGAAACTAATTTTGCATTGCCGCTTATTAGTGAGTTGTGTTGTCGTTTTACGAATCAAACACCTTCTCGGAATTAGATTAATGGGCTCGAGGCGATTTTGCACGGAATCTGCTCAATCTCATAACTACGAACTAACTCTCTAATGCTGCGAACATCAGCGAAATTCGTTCATAGTTCAAGCAAAGATCATGAATACGATCGTAGGTTGTACGACTTGCTCAAACCGGGATTTCCCGGGCATGTGATGAATATGCCTTTTGGTGAGGATGGATGGCAGTAGCGATAGTATACGAGGAGGAATATCACGGCCAAGATGAACGTTATTAGCTGCATCAATGGAGCCCCATAATAAAGTATCTGATTATTCAGGGAATTGCTCGTGACGCACCTTTAACAATAACAAATGTTCTATTATTTACAAAACTCGAAATGAGTTATCATACATACCATACAACCAATGCTCCTGTATTCTCCATGAAGCAGACCAAATAATAAGCCAGATAAACGTACCGTGTGGGTCCATCGCGAGGGGAGATGAACGCCAGGACGTATGCGAGTCCAAGAGCACAGGATAAAAAGAGCTCTTCACATTTGTTGGTACAAGATGAGGTGAGATGTTCAAAACCCAGCCATAGAGCCATTACACCCCAATGCAGAATGCACATGAAGCCCATCCATGATGGATAGATAACAGCAAGAAGACTGAGCGCAAGAACGCGAGAAACAGCGCTCATCAAATGCCAAGCAAATGCTACTGTTATGCCTTCCCATGTGACTTTATGTTTGTCATCCCTGGCAAATCGAACTGACCTGTGATATGATGTCAGAGACCATGCAATTGATATTAAACCAGCAATTACAGTCCATCCTTGAATCACTGCCATTTCTAAAATAGTAAATGATTTTAGCATGATGTAGATGGGAGTATTAGCAATTATATTTTCAATTGTACCTGTACTAATCTTGGAATGTTCCTTGTCAAGTAAATGGTTTATCAAGACAATCAGTTGAATCACACATTGAGGTCCAGCATGTAAAAAACAATGGAACAACCTTAACAATGATCCATTGGTATCTTCATCCAGCATTTTCCTATAATAGGATACTTGCAATTGGTCCTTGCCACCATTCTTATTAATAATACTTTGTATGCCATAATAGAGAGTGTCCAAATATCTAAGCAATGGAGATATTTGCAAAAGTAAAAATAGGATTCGTAAATTCCATTGGCAAGTTGATGTCCTGCCCAGTGTAGGATCATCATGGTCAACAATATACCTACAAAAACCAAGAATTAATGATGAAATATTTAAAATCCCAGGCATAATTACCATCTCAGATTGAAAGCAGTCATAAATAAAGCTGGTAATAGGACAAATGTTAATGTGAGAGCAAAATATAGTCCAAAACCATTGACTGAGTAGTAGTAAAGTAATATTATTGATAGCCCAATATCAATAATGTAAGTTAGTATTGATAACACAATGCAGAATATGTAGAAAGGCCCAAATTGGTTACTATCAGGTATCTTATAAGGGCCATCATTCGAACTTGTTTTCAATGTTTCTATGCACACTGATGATGGACCTCCAGCAAAATGCACCACAGTGCAATCTTCAGCCATTTCACATATTTAATTTGCTCATAAAATTGAAACTTAAGCAATTTCTTGATTGCACTGCTAGGAGCACGACTATTGCACTCGATTTATACTCATAGTTCGAACAATTTGGTTTTATTGCTGCTAATTACGTCACAATTATTAATGGCAAACTGTAAAATTCCACTTTTACTTAATTAATATGCGCTTATAATGTCAAATAACAAAATAACAGCAATGTCAGCTAACGCGAAAGATGTTAGCGGAACTAATAAGTAATATTTGAAAAACTCAAACCAGGTAAAACCAAGGAAGAATCCAAGGATTATCAATATTATTATAAATAAACAACGGATTCATAATCAGCCTCGCACTTATTAGCTTTATTATTCATTCAGGAAGAAATCGTAAACATCCTAAACATCTCAATGCTAACTGCAGCGGGAGTAAAGTCATTACTCCCTTCACGATGCTAACAAATTCAGTATAAGTAGTGACCTCAGTTGTTGAATAGTGAAACTGACATTTTGACCAATTTTAAAATTGCTGATTATTCTTATTTATTAAATAATTATTATTAGATTGGGTTTTACTGTAATAATATTTAAATTGTATGTATGAATATTATTTAATTTAGTTTTAGTGCTTTTATGAGTTTTGGGGATTTTGGCTTTATCTGGTGCCCTAACTTTTCATATGCGAATGGTACGCCTGGTTGTCAAATCAAGCATTTTTGGTGTTCATTATCCGGCGTACAAATCTCGAAGCATTTTGTGTTCCCGGCAAAAGAGTGCCGGCATTAAGTTTTGCAGCTTTAGGAAGGTGTTAGATTTTATTAAGGTAAGTGCCAAAATGTCAACAAGTACCTAGTTTTGCAGCAAATTCGTTAAAATTGCACCTCCTGCATCTAAACTATTGTTATCAAATGCTATAGCAAAATTTACAAATATACACGTGCTTTACATGCAGCGTGAGTAGTAATGGAGTTGCTTTCGCCCTTGTTATGCTTATTGTCTCTAAATAACGCTATACGTTCGTTTTTCAGAAAACGTTCCTAGTTAATTTTTCACTAAACACACTAAGATGGAGAAAATGGAAACCAGTACCGTAATCACAAATAACAGCACCGAAAAGGTGGACGTCCCGGCAGATGAAATGACCTCACGAGACTACTATTTCGATTCGTATGCACATTTTGGTATCCACGAGGAAATGCTGAAAGACGAAGTCCGAACGCTCACATATCGTAACTCAATGTATCACAACAAACACTTATTCAGTGGAAAAGTAGTCATGGATATTGGTTGCGGAACAGGCATATTGAGCATGTTTGCAGCCAAAGCTGGTGCTAAGAAAGTGCTAGCAGTTGAGTGCTCTAATATTGTGGACTATGCCAAGAAGATAGTGGAGGCCAACAAGCTTGATCACATTATCACCATAATTAAGGGCAAAGTGGAGGAAATCACACTTCCAGAGGGCATTGAAAAGGTAGACATCATCATCTCAGAATGGATGGGCTACTGCCTGTTTTATGAAAGTATGTTGGATACTGTGCTGTTTGCCAGAGATAAGTGGTTGGCGCCTAACGGCTTACTTTTCCCGGATCGCTGTTCGCTTTTCATAACGGCCATCGAGGATCGTCAGTACAAGGACGAGAAGATCAACTGGTGGGACGACGTGTACGGCTTCGATATGAGCTCAATCCGGAAGGTAGCGATCAGCGAGCCGCTCGTCGACGTCGTCGACCCCAAGCAGGTCGTGACAAACGCGTGTCTCGTCAAGGAAGTCGATCTGTACACGGTACAGAAGAGCGATCTGGAGTTCTCAGCGCCGTTCCACCTGCAGGTTCGTCGCAACGATTACATCCAGGCGCTGGTCACGTTCTTCAATGTCGAGTTCACCAAATGCCACAAGCGCGTCGGCTTCAGCACGGCGCCTGAGGCGGCCTACACGCACTGGAAGCAAACCGTCTTCTACTTCGAGGACTACATGACCGTCAAGAAGAACGAGGAAGTGTACGGGACGTTCGAGATGCGCCCGAATCCGCGCAACAATCGCGATCTGGACTTCGTCATCGAAATCGACTTCAAAGGCGAGCTCGGCGACGTGCATGAAGTGAACAGATACCGAATGCGTTGATAACGCCTCCCTTCATCATGTCGTGCATAGAAGCGCATCACCATTTATATCGGATATACAAACACACACATAGTGAGGCGATATGCGACAACTTTAATTAACCTTAGTTTTTACTCTCTAATTATTAATTAACGAACTAGGACAATGACATTGTATGCTGTCGATGCATTCGGACTTGTTCTGTATTACTTTCAAGCTGAAATGACGATTCGCAGTGCGATTCGAATTTTTTTATGGTAAACTGATCTGAATCTTTTCCAATAGGCGACTGATTTTTTATCAACTCCACATTCTCCTTCAACTCTTTCGTTCTTAATCTCAGCGGAAACTTTTCGTTATCGCGACAATTGTTGTGTTGGGATTGGAAATTTTTGCTGCTTCTTTCGAATTTTGACTAGGCGTAAGATGTAATCTAATGTGAATAATGCGATGCTTCGAGGCATAATATTATATACGTGTTACTATTTATGTCTTATACGAATCGTTGGCATCTTATACATGTAACAATAGAAATGCCGCCCCTTTTGATTAATTATGATATGACGATTGAATTTATTTTAATGATTAGGAATATAAAGCATACAGATTATACAATAAATTATTCAAATATTGTATAAACGTAATGATGTTTAAATAATACATTTTTATAAGCCAATTCCTTCCATATTAATTTAATTCCTTACATTTTTAATATTGTTTGCTTTTGACTTTTAAAGTCGCTGCGCAACTGAATGAAATTATGCACCACAGATCTATCCAAATCAACCTAAAAAAAAATCAATAATACACATTATCAATTAGCGACTGAAGAATTACACTTACGAGAGAATCCTCGGAACAAATTTGTTGCAAGTTTTCTGGTTTTACCAGCAATAAATTGCACAATGCGTGAAGAGTTTCAAACAGCTTGCAAACCAATGGACCCAACGGTTTTGCACAAGAACGATATTCATTAAGATCGCAAATAGCAACCATAGCACCTAAATACGGAAAAGAAAACAATGTTTATTCATGTTAATTGTTATATTTAAAATTTCTATATTTTTTTACCTGCAGTGTTGTATTGAAACTGAAGCATATGATCGTAAATCGTACGATGTAAACGAATACCCAATTCTTGCAAAACAGCATTTACATTATTCCCATCCAGATTTTCCTTAATTTGACTGATTATGCCATTCATATATTGCACTACTACCTTGCAAGCCTAAAATTTATTAAAGTTATTAATAGTCTTCTGCTAATGATTATGAAGACTGAAATATAATAATATATAAAAAAAATCATACCATGGAAGTCATAGTGGTAAAATCTTCCGTCTCTGGCTTGAAATCAGATTTCTTCTGTTCTGCTTGCAAATATAATTTCACCCATGTAACAATTGCATTCAAAGAGCGATCAATGCCGGTGCTCACTTTCCGTTCAATATCCTCCAGAACAAACTTTTTCTTATGCACACACTCATTATACCGTGGAGTATTTCTGCAAAACTTCTCAATTTAGCAACAAATATTAGGAAATAAAGCAGGCATACATAACCAGCGGGACAACAACATCCGAAAATTGTTTCTCGAGCAAATGCGTGATATTATTTGTTTGGTATACCACCGCAAAGAAATATAAAGTCAGCAAATTTTTGCCACCCTCAACTACAGGAATTGCCTGTAGACCCAAATCCAGTGCGTAATCGACATGCTCTAACAGCAAACAATTCAAAAGCCTATCCAAGATTTGCATTGCATTCGAAGCTTTTTCTTCCGGCCGTGATAACTGAAATAATATCATGAGTTTCAAGTATGAATTATGATTTAAAGATAATATTTATTACCAAACTACATCTTTCAAAGGCCAGTTTTGCATCTTGAAGTATAGTAATTGCTAGTTCTTCGGAAAGGAATGTTTCACCGCCATAATTTTCGGTTTGACCAATATTTATATTCGCTCTAGCTGCGATTACCACTTGTAAATCACGTTTTAGATCTTGAAAACTGAAAATTTCGTGAATTAATTATGTGGATTAATATAACAGTTCAAAATTACTTACCCGCCTGTCTGAATTTGCTTCTTTTGATGATGTTTACTTTCGTAATACCTTTGCAAATTACTAGTATTGCGATCTTTTAAACAACTCAGTTCATATTGCAGATAGTTATCAATATGCTTATGGAAGATTCCAGCAGTGAGCTTATTCATGAAGTTGATATCATAGCCAATGTTCAATGCAGCTAAATCCGATGATAATTGATTTGTTCTGCAAAAAGCGCTTGTTCATTATTAATAATTTCACTATTATCCAAACTAACTTGTAGTACAAATCATATAAAGTTGTTAAATAGTTGTAGGTATCCAATTTTTGCGAAAGTCGTGTTAGAATGTATTCATTCAATTTCAAGTGGTAGATATTCAAAATAAACTTGGACATCACTTGATCTGGGTTTTTGAAAACTTCCTTAATAATTTCATGGTTTTTCTTGCATAGTGGCAATAAATAACTGAACACATCCTTTATCAACAAACAACTCTGAAACCCCATAAGTGAATTAAACCTGAATTAAATTTTACTTAATACTCACCCCTTGACTTTGATCAATATATGCATCCACACATTGAGAGTAATTCTTGAATTGTGATAAAATGTTCGCAATTTCTTTCATGCGTTTCAGGTCATCACGACGTTGTTTTGTAGCAAATTCATCAATAAGAGCACGCTCAATTTCATCGTACTTTTTTTCGATTCGTTGCTTCACCATTTTAAATCTGCAAATAGTTATTTATTCTTTGCACTAAATGTTAAATAAAGTATCTTACTTGGGCATTGGTAAATCCTGGCTGATGATGTATAGCTTTTGAATTATATCAGCAGCTTCATCAATCTGAAATCAAATACATTTATGTAAATCATGTCTTTTGGAAAACCAAATGCTTACCCTGTCTGGATCAGAATACAATGGCAATGTAACAGACTCTGATGTTACAAAACCATTGAGATGTGCCATTAGACGTTGGGCTTCAACCACTCTAGATCGAGGACCATTCACACTATCTAACTGATCTCCTAAATGTAATACTTTTGTGGCTACATGATTAATTTTCTCATCAAGTTCCTGGAATGTCTTTGCTGCTGCTTTATTTCCCTCTTGTAGGTTGTAAACTTGTCGTCGAAATACCGTCTCGTCATCGCGTACAGCTGCTTCCAAACGTTCACATTTCTTTTGTTGTCTATCTTGTAATAATGTTAAGTCTCTGCAAATTATATTACTTATCATACTGTATCAACAAAGTAACTCATGCTTACTTGATGGTATCCACAAAAGCATCATGAAGTAGGTCTGGATTAAAACCGTCATAATTTTCACCATCTTTCTTGGTTTCTGCAGTTACCCTCCAGGCAAGACGTTCCACAAATTCCTCAGGATCAAATGGATCCTATAAACACATTGTTAAAGGATATTTATCAGAAGAATTTATTTAAAACCACCTGTTCCAACTCTTTTAGGTATTGTTGCATTAACATTTTGCAAATTATGAGTAATTAACAATAATATACTATGAGACCCAATGATAAACACTGCCTACAGCTGATATACACCACAAACTGCACGGTTTTCGGTTGGAGGGGCGAGTTGCTACTTCAAATAAGTTCCAAACTACTGGCGTAAATAATTGGCAATTATCATTTTCCCATTATAGAGATTATACTAATAAATAGTATGTAGTGCACAGCTTTAGTTTGTAATGTCTCTGGTAATGTCAACCCTCGCTAAAATTTATGTCGAGTCACAAATTACTCGCGAGCTGCAGATTTCGATTTAATTCAGCAAAACAAATAAAAAACATGCTTAACGACAGAAAAAGTGTAGACAAAATATTTTAATTATCCTGTAACTGTTTGGCTAAACTTATAAATCAAAGATGTATGCGCATATTTATAAAGTTCTTTAGTTCTTGTACATGAAGAATAAGATCGTTTATGCAAAGAAACTTGAAAGCAATTATTATGTGATTGTCATTGATGGTATTTTATTAGAATATTCAGAATTGACCTAAATAAAATGATAAGAAATTAGCATCTAAATCCCATCCGCACTATCGACCAACTCGAAGAGAATAGAGGGCGTTAATGTTGAAATAACCTTGAAACTGACATGAATGTCAATTGTCTTGACAGCAAACAAACAATTAAATTGCTCCAATAGTTTATGCGGTTTATCGACAAGTTCGCAACAATATTAATTGAAAATGCGCAAATAGTTGAATAACGTTATCAATTTCCAGTTGAATCGTTGTAAATTAAAGCCGAGAACTTGCATTATAAGAGCCCTATTACCTCAGGTAAGTCACTCAAATCATCTTCAGTTCATTGCAATTCATTAATGTAACTTTTGTAGAAGTGTTCTAAACATGTTACGCAAAAAGTTGAAACTTGCAAATGAAAATGATAGCGCACCTCCTGTAAATAATGATTACAACTACTATCATCATGAAATGCCTAAGCCCCCAGCATTGTCCAATTTTTATGATCCCTATCTGCCATATTATAACAATTTATCACCTGGCTTGCCATACAATAATTCAATGGTTGATGTGGGCATATCACGCTTTTTCCCAATTCCTCCCTCGTACATGCCGCCAGTACCCCTGGCACATGCATCAGTCTCACAGGTTCCTCCATCTCACATGTCCTCGCCCATTGCCCCCATAATGGCACCAATTTCCAGATCAATTCCAGTTAGTGAAAACTTTCTGCAAATTGAACAGCAACTGAATATCAATTTGGGTACCCTGCAATACCAGCATCCAGTCAGCTATGTATATAATCCAATCGAATATGCCTATAATGCACATGCAGCATTTGTGAAAAAGTACTGTGATGTTGAGAAGCGAGTGCTTTTGCTTGGTATGAATCCAGGGCCACATGGCATGTGCCAGACCGGCATCCCGTTTGGCAATACAGACGTGTGCAAAGAGTGGTTCGATATAAACGTGCCTGTTGGTCAGCCCGCCGTGCAATGTCCGAACAAAAAAGTCGTCGGCTTTGACTATCATCGCCAAGAAATCAGCGGCAAGCGTTTCTGGACTGTGTTCAAGGAGCTTTGCGGCACCGCTGAGAATTTCTTCCGCTATTCGTTCATACATAATTACTGTCCGCTTGCGTTCTTTGACGACAAAGGAAAGAACGTGACGCCGTCTGATCTTAGGGTATTTATCATACTTTTAAGCTTGAACGGCTCCTCGTTTAATAGTTATTGCATTTTCCACGCCACCACCTTTGGCCGTCCACGCGACTCATAAACTCGTTGTTGTTTTAGGGCCAGTTCAAAAAGAACTTGGAGGAGCATTGCGACAGCGCTCTGTACTCGATCATTCAGTTGCTGAAGCCGGAGATAATCATCGCGATCGGTTCGTATGCGGAGCAGAGAGCCTTAACTTGCCTCAGGAACAATAATCCGTTGGGCACTCGTGTCGTACGCCTGCCGCATCCGAGCCCTATGGCGAAGAACAACCAGAACTGGGTCGATAAGGCACCTGGTGTTCTGCGCGACATCGGCGTCAGCCAGTACTTTACAAGCAACTGAGCAACTAGTTCGCTTCTCTTCTCGTTTGCGCACAACCTGCGCAAGCATTGTATTTCATCTCATATGTTCTAATTTGTATTTGTTTAACGAGAAAACCTATATTCCTATATATATACATAAATATCGAAGTGCAATGGCCATAGCGACGCCACCATCGAGTGATATCACTGCTAGTTTAACGGCAGGCGAAGAGCACTTCCTGGAGCTGGCGTTTCAGCGCGCGCATGAGGCGCTGAGCGCGCAGGAAGTTCCGGTCGGCTGCATTTTCGTTCGCAATCAGGAGGTGATTGCCGTCGGCAGGAACGAAGTGAACGAGACGCACAATGCGACCCGCCACGCCGAAATGATCTGCATCAAGCAGGTGAAGGACTACTGCGATGAGCGGCAGCTTGATCTGACGGCGACATTTAGAGATATTAGCGTTTATGTGACTGTAGAGCCATGTATTATGTGCGCTGCGGCGCTCTACGATCTGCGGGTGAAGGCAATCGTTTTCGGGTGCAAGAACGACCGCTTCGGCGGTCAGACCGTCTTCGACGTGCAGGAAGCGCTGCAGTGCAGCACCACGCGCGTCCTGGGCGGCTTCCGCAAGGAGGAAGCTTTGCAGCTCCTTAAGGAGTTCTACAAGGGCACCAACCCTAGCGCCCCGCCGGCTAAAGTTAAGATTAAGAAATAACGTAGTTGACCTTAGGTATTTTCATATTTTATTTGTTAAAAAATGTAGGATAAATTATATTTAGAATACATTTTTTCAGTTCTTTGTACGTCTTTGCGTCATTTTGCCACCTTGTTATCAGAATTTCCAAAAAATTCCTCCAGTTTAGGTTCATGTGGTTCATTTGATATGAATAATTGATAAGCTCGTCAAACAATTACATAGATTACATAATTATGCTTGATAACACATTTGTTAATTTGACTTGATTTCATTCAGGCCAAAGAGTTGTAATTTCAATTACGGATTCTAATTGTAATCGGTTGGTTTTAATAGAGTAATAATTTAATTAAAACTTAACTTAGAATTCCAGGAACGAAAATCATTCCTTCAAATTTGGCGCTAATTTTTGTACTTTGTTATTGAAGCAATTCTTATGATACAGATCATAATCATACAAATACCATTATGCTACAACATTATGATTTATTATTAATAACAAAATTAAATGTCGGAAATTCTATATACGCAAATCTTTGTTTCCAAAAATGTATCTAAGCGTGGATAAAATTTAAGAGAGTCTTTAAAAGATCCTTCTTTTAGATTATTATGATTTAATGAATATGTTAGCCTCATTGGACTCTATTTTATTGAATCGTGAGTTAAGATAGAATGTGTTTTGACTGTATGCCCACAATATATTCCAATGTCCTTGCTTTTATACGTATTGCAAAAAGAAGAAACTAATCACAAACAACAACACATCATTATTTGCATATCAATTCCAATTGTACAATGAAGACTGAATATTACGCACTGATTAGTCGTCCTATTAGACCTTTTATTTTTGGTATTTATTAATAATACCATCGCGTGGGTATCAAGCAACTTGATGTAAACTAGCTTTTAGTACCTAATTTTACGATAAAACTTAAATTTGTACTTTAAACCCATGGTTCTCAAACTAAATTCATTGGTTTTCTAGCAATCCATTTAAAACGCAGTTTAGTCTGATGTGCTTCGCATTATTAAAATGTTTGGGAAACTCAGGAGTAAATTATGATACGACGTTTGTAACTAGATATCTTTTGCAGTTATTAGTTTAGAACGAGTGGGAAAAGAACGCAAATATCCTGTAAACGTGATGATAAACAGTGCAGTTATACAAAACACATAACAAAGTATACTCGGGCAGGTAAACATGGAATTGCACGTATCAAATAATCGAAGCGAAAACGTCTCAGTGAACAGGAATGTTGATAAGTTTAAACAATTCCAATCTCTGATTTCTATGTAAGTACTTAATACTTTTATCTGGTAATTTTACTGTGAGCTACAGGACATATCAAAATGCTCTGTTATTTCTTCTTTGAAAATGTTTAAGATTTTCGCAAATTGAAATCTACTTTTTGTAACTTATCAGTATATGAAGTTTAGATTAGATAAAATAGCTGCTTCGTGAGGTGAAGAATATCAAATTCTAATTGGAATTCAATGTTTAATTAGAGATTTTATTAAAAATCAATGTTAACTGGCGCAAA
>JARJDZ010007126.1:0-59458 GCA_030264555.1 Aleochara sp. GC000083
ATTTATTGCTTAAAATCTCATTAAAGTTCGTAATGAATTTACAGTCCGGAAATTAAATTTTGACACATTTAGTTGAACGCAAGTTTGCAGATTAACTATTACAAATTGAAAGTGTTTCTATTATTTGATCAATGAAGATAATAATTTATGTATTCGATACGAAATAAATAACATTCTTTAAACAACATTAATTTTGACTCTCTCTTGTGCTATCTTGAAAAAATAATGGAATATGAGGACTTAATTAAGATTTTTACGTTTGATGTTGTCACGATCCTTAATTTTCAGAATGTTGATGGTTCTCTTAAATTCTTGCAGAGTGTCATTAAAAGCATTAAAATTTTATATGTTCTTTCAAATTAGAATTACTTTTAAAAGCCCTTAAATCCTTTTCATAACAAGATAGTAAATATCAAAGTGTGCAATTCTAATTAACATTGCAATTAATCTGTTTACAAGTTTAAGAAGACTTTTTTCTTCCAGGTTGAACATTTCTTTAAATTAATCTGGTACAAGTTTTTTCTCAAAATGATGGTTTATTGTTATTTTACTGCATTTATTTTCTTACTGGAAAATGTATTTTTCATGGTAATTAAATCCCTAATGAAAATTCCCTTAGAAGATTTGGAAGATGAAACACGAAAGTACAAGAAAAGAAAGAAGATTTTCTTTGTCCTTGAACTTCTGAATTGATACATTTCATTGCTGAATTAAGGTACTCAAATTGAATTTCCTTTCTTATTAATTCATTATAATAACGAATTGACACCCAAAATATTTTGTTTTCAAAACTACATTTCTAATTATTTTATCAAAAATAAATCTAGTAATAGATGATTTATTTATAAAATGCCAGTTAATTACTTTTTGAATGTCTAAAAGTATGAAAAAGTATGATTCGATTATTTGGAAATAGTATTACATTTTCAACAGGTAAAATTATTAGATTACATACATTTTAATACACATTGTTGCTGGAATAATTGGGAATGATTTCATTCACAGCAAACAACAATTATTTCAAAATTCATAGTATAAAGTTGCAAAAATGCAATATTATATTTTCCATTCCATTTCCAGTTTTTATAATGAAAAAATATTGTCATATGCATATACTCTAGTTTCAGCATTAATTCATTTATTTATTGAATTCAAATATTCATTTGAACTAATAATTAAATCCTGTTTCAAACTTAATTAAATTCTGATTGCTTCATTTATTTTTTGATAACGTATTTAAAAGTTGCAAGTGATTTCGAAAAGTTGTATTTTATACCATAAATGTTAACAAAAAAATCTGAGCTTTTTTGGTATTTTAGATGCTTCTGTTTCATTTTTTAAGAAGTAATATAAAGTTCAAGAATGTAAAAGAATTTTTGTTCAATTAAATTGTTTTAAAGCACAATTACATCCAAACTACAGCATATTTTTAGTATTAATGAAATTTCCGGGTAAGTCATAAAAATGTGACAATGATTGATAGAAAATAATATAATATTTTTTGGTGATTGATAGATTATGATTGATTACAGACAGTAAATCTTAATATTGAGGTTTTCCCAGATTTAATTTATATAGAAAAATTATGTTATGAAAATTTCCAATTTCATCGAAAAGTATCGAAATCTCATAGATTTCTGTTTACAATCCCAGATGATTGTAAACTGGTCTGGAATCTGCTTGTTTGTATATCTAATCCGTTATTGCATTCAACTTCCGATTGCAAAACCGCAATTCAATCCGATTGCAGATTGTTTGATTCTCAATTCGGAAATTTCCTCGGAGTTCATTCCTAAATATTTGTGTAAACTGGGAAATTGCACAATATTATTGCTATTCTCCTATTTCCTTTATTTTTGGCATATTTGACCAAAATTTAACATGTTTGAATATTACACTGCTTCAGTTATTATATTTCAAAATTAAATTTATTAGATTAAAAAGTATTGCAAAAGAATTAATGATTTGATTCTTGAATCAAATTAGTCCAATAAAATAACTTTTTTTATCCTTCCTAGATCCCATAAATTAATGTAATAAAATAAGAATTAAAGAGTTATTCAACTCTTTTTTGCATTCAAATATATTTAATCACAAGTTCAATAAAACCAAAAGTATTAATTAACTCAAAAATATTATCTCAGGATGAAGTTAACCCACAAATTGAGTACTGAATTACCAAAAAAACTCTTCTGTTTTGACTGCAAATTCATGTAAACAAGTTTCTATTTTGCAAACTGAATTCAGAGTGGCCGACCAGAAAATCATGGAATTTGGGGATTTCCAGGGATATTGCAATCAGATACATCATCAAATCAACAACATGCAGATTGATATCATGTTTATGGTTCATCGCTTTCCAGATAATTAGAAATACAAAGCTTTTGCTTTCATGAACTCAACCTTTGAATGTACTGAACATTAAAAGTTTGCAAAAACATCAGCAATTCTGAATAACTGAAATGAATAGCGAGGTTTAATGATTATTTTCGATGCATGAAAAGTCAACTGAATTAGAGTTTTTAAATATTTATTCGAGTGAATATTTTAAGGATAAATTTTCTATGTACATTTTACAATTAATTTATCATTCTTAGACTTTAAAATATCAAAGATTGTTTAAATATTGTTAATATAAAACTATTTTGGTCCTTGAAAAATAATAAATAACAAAAAGGACTAAGGATGAGAATGACTTTTAGACGTCACAATTTTAAGAAAATATCTAGTCGTTTTTTAGATTCAGGATTTCATGATTTTAGAGAAACGTTGAATTATTTAATGATATCCTTTACAGGATTTTACCAAAGGAAAAGGTCATGTCCCCAAAATTGGGTTCAACATTGAATGAGATATTTTTATCCTTTCATTTGTGTAAAACTGTGTGTAAAAATCCTAATAAAAAATTATTAAAAGTTACGTTTTTCAATGCTAATCAAAATCGTCTATAAAATTTGATAACCTGCAAATTTCAACCGAAAATAGTGTAATTTCCCAGGGATTGAGGCATACACCTTGAAAATTCATCAAATTTATGGAAAATTTATGTGGTAATTTGCACAAATGAGAATAGACGCCGGTTTAAACTCTTTGATATTCCTCTCAGGTTTCGTACATTCCTTTGAATAAGAAGTTATTTCTCATATACATTCATTACAAACAAAAGTGACTTATTTCTTTTTGGATAACAAAAATTTTGGAAAAGCTCTTAGTATATTTAAAACTTACTTCTTGCAAATTATGTAAACCTAACTATAACAGTTTTCATGTAAATTATCAGAGAAGATATTTTCATATGTTTTTGGATTCAATCCCAAATCTTCATGAGTTTAAGGGGTTACATGGGTTTCGCAGGTTGTCAAAAATTCTCGAAAACTATTCGACCGATCTGGATGAAATTTTGCACAGGCCTTCGAAATACTATTTATTACAACTTGGACGAAGGATATTATTCTATTTCAATTACAACTATTTCAAATAAAAAAAATGTTGAGAAAATTTAAGCAAAATTTGCATTTTTTTGGAAAAAGGTCAGCCAAAAATTCATTTTTCACTTTTTTCTTTTTTCCTTCGTCCAAGTTATAGTTCATGTTCTTGACTATAACGCGATTTTTTTATTTTTTACTTCTGATGACCCTAACAGGAGTTCTGCTGACAACGCGAAAGCATGTTTTTTCCGAGTGGTCACGGGGAATGACGTCACGATGGCGGATTTTTTAATATTTTTCTTTGAAAATTTCAAAAATGGTTTTTCAAATGTATACCTTTGAGGCAGTAAAAAGTTGGAATGAATTATTTTATTTCTTATATGTAAAATAAATTATTGAAAATAGGCCAGTTTTTCACCCATGAAACCCATGTAACCCCTTAAGCGACCTCCATTTTCATAGTTTAACATAAAGCATCCTCATAAACTTGGTTGCCAGACAAGCAGTTAATCCCATGGTGGAAAGCATGAGTTAAAAATAATATACCTTTGGAATAATTTTAACCTGTTCTTGTAAGTCCTCTTTGGGAAACCCATAAATAATGTTGAATTTAGTGGAGAGTTTGGTGTTTATATTTCTGCATTGTTTTGCACTTTTGCCCTTTGAGAAAGGTTTAACAACGTGTTTACTTCTTTGTTACATGTATAATATTCATTTAGAAACTGTAAATAAATCCAAAAAAGATAAAAATAAAAAGCTATTAAAACTTACTATCAGTTAACTGTAAATTGATTAATTATTAGATGCAATTTAATATTAACTTATCCCATATTAATAAGTATTATTTTTTTTAGCAGACAGCTGGGAAATTTTGATAGCACTAAAAAGAAATTTTTTATTGTATATCAGGTAAAATTCAACCTTAAATATACCATAAAGGGGAAATTTATGAGTCTGATCTAAAATGTGTTTATTAAATATTTAGAAGGTACTAGAATAGACTGCGTTTTGTATATTTTGCCAAAAAATAATATAGATATGATTTAACTGACATATAACTGACATATAACGTGAACGTTTTTTATTTCTAGTGCAATGTTATAAATACCCTTAATTCAATTAATAAATGTTTGAAATGTTCTTAATAATTATCTACCAGTACGATACGATTCAATAATTATAAATTTTTAAATAATTTTATCCGTGAAATATAATACTAAAAAACTAGAGCAAAATGATAATAACATAGTTCTTTCATTCGCGAATTTAAAATTTCACCTGGAATCTGACTCTAGAAAGTTTTTGATAAAAATTCATAAGTGCAATAAGGAAAAAATCAAGATGAAGTTTCTTCTCCTTTGTATTTGACAACAAAGGAAGCAATGGATTTTTGTGAAACTCTATATCTTCAAGTTAGTTCTTTTATAAAATAGAATAATGCACCAAGAAATTAACTTGAGTTCTTTGTTCAAAGATATTTTTTACTCTTTTTGTTTGTTTGTTTTGTTGATTGGTTCTTCAATTAATTCCTTCATAATTAAAGTTCCTTGGTAATTATCCATAAGTTAATTATTTTAAAATAATAATAAATTTTCAGGCAATTTTATCCTTGATATATAAAACTTATAGACTGAAACAAAATGATAGAAATATAATATTTCATGCATTCAGGAAATTTAAAACTTCATGAATCTGACTCTTCGAAAGTTTCTGCGAAATGAATAAGTGCAATAAGAAATAAATCAAGAAACCGATGAAGTTTCTTCTTCTTTGTAATAGATAATGGAGGAAACAATAGAATTTTGTGAAATTCTATATCTTCAAACTCAGTTCTTTTATAAAAGCAGAAAAATGCACGAAGAATATAACAGTCTTTTGTTCAAAAATATTTTTTATTGTTTTTCTTTTCACAAAATAGTTTTGGATAAGTAGATCAATAATGATTCAAGATTTCTTTTTTTGTTGATTGGTTCTTTAATTAATTGCTTCATTACTTAATTAATATTTTTTATCATAAAATTTTCAACATTACAACGGAAATGAAGATTCCATAAAATCTGAATAACAAAATTTATTAATAGTATATATTGAAGTAGAGAATTTATTCCCTTAAATTCATTTTTGTTATCTTTACCACATCTTCTTGAACATAAAAACATCATAAATATTACAGATGGAAAGCATGGATTATCCATAAATGTCATGCTTGCAAAATATCCCATCCAAATTTATGTTCTCCACGTGCATTTTGGCTTGTATATGAATTACAATTTGTTGTTTTAAGATAAAAAGAAATTCCAGTGTACTGTGCATTTTCAATTTATCATTTCTGACAATTCAATTCACATATAAAATTCCAGCCAAAAATAATTTCATCGATTTAATTCAATATCCTTAAAATCACAAGAAATTCTTATGTTTTAGTTTCCAGTAACAAATAACTGGAATTTTCATGATCCTTAATCAAATTTTGAAAGAGGTGAAGGAATTCTTCTTAAATCTCTTTTCAATATCGCAACTAATTCAAATTCAACCTTGGAGTTAATCGGATTCATCAGTCCTGCAAATTTCCTCCTATTGGTTCAGTCAGTCCACGCTCTTATTTCATGGGAACTCATTGAAGTCCTGAGTGGTTAAGCTAGGCTCTTCGGATTTAAACGGCAAGTAATAAAAGCAATCAATAGTTAAGAACCTAGGCGAATGGCGAAGAGTTTTGCTCGAGTGCAGATGCTAATACCAAGAACTCGTTCTGCAAGCGTGACAGCTCAAGCCTTGGCCAACTTTTGCTAATAAATTTGTCAGAATTTCCACCGGAATTAGTCAGTGTCATTCTGGAAAATGTGTCATCGAAAAGACAGTCAGGAATTATGAATTTGTCATCTAAAATTCAGTGAGGAATTAGATTTTTACGACAATCAATTATCTATTTTAATTAAATTGGAAATCATTAATAACGTGTGAAAAGTTTTTGTAATGTAAATATTTGTTTATAACGTTGTTTCATTGTAATATGATTTTTTAGATAGTCATATTGATAATTTTTTTCTGGGATATGATATATCATCATTGAATTGATAAAGAAAAATTATTAATGCCTAATAATGCGTAATGAATTTCCTAAAGATTCAAATTAAATTTGAAACAAAGGTTTAAATATTTCATTATCCTTATTAACAAGTTGAAAAAATGTTTAGGAGACAGTGCAACTAATTAAGCTTCATTAGCAACTGTTCTTGCAGATTAATTTTATTATCTTTGTTCTAGTTTACAATAATTAATAACTAATGACCGACCATAAAATGTCATCAATTTATTGCACTTTTTTTGTCCAACTTTTGGAGAATTTATTTTCGAATTTATATTGAATCTTTTTTGAATTTTTGAATAAAATTATTGCTTGGAAGAAATAAAACGAAATTTTCATGGAAATATGCAAATTCTGGAAGAAAAATATGAAAGGATAAATATGTTGTGAGAAAAGTTTTTTTTATTTCAATTTATCATTTCATTTTGATTTGATCCTGTTTTTCTCTTCCTTCTTTAACATTTATTCATCTCTATTTTCACAGAGATTCATACATGAATTGAGTGTTTATTTAAAATTTATTATTATTTCCATATTCCAATGGTCATATTATTTGAAAAAAGTTCGAAGAATATTTGAGTAATATTTTATAATTTACTTTTTCTTTATTTGCTGTTCAAATAAATTATTTCTTCATTTAAAAACAACGAAAATTTGAACCAATATTACATTAAAAATAATAATTATTATTGATCATTTGAGTGATATTATTATTTTCAATCATTTCAACTTTGAAATTCCTTCTCCTCGAAGGGTTTTCCCTTGGACGTTAAGCTCCCATTCGTCTCCTGGGAAAGTGATCCTTTTGGGTAAAAGATCCAAAGAACCTTTCACATTTTATATGGTATATAATTCAAGATAAATGTAAATTTGGATTTACAAATTAATCTGACTTATTGCTATCTTCAATAGATATAAACCACAGGATTTAAAGAAAAAAAATTGTGATTGATATCTTCAAATTTGTTTAGATAATATCAAAATTAAGTTTTGGAAAGAGTTTATATAGAATTAAGAAACTGAAATTTTCATTCATTTCACTAATTGTTTGTTAGTTATTTCAAATATTACAAGCAATCAACAATTAATTTAATTAATTAACCAACAGGTCATAATCCTTTTTAACATCCTTAAATTTTGGTACGATAGTATTTTATATGTTCATTTCTCTTCCTTGCCGAATAAAATTGAAGTAATGCGGAAAAAACCTAATTGATGTTAGCAAAACAAAAAATGTAATGCAAATTATAGAAATTACATTAAACGTTATATTTCATGACTTACATTTCTTGAACCAAACTATAAGCTTAATTTTCACCACTTTTTGTCATGTTACCTAATTTTTATACATCCAAATTTACTCCATTCACTCATGTTACATGGTACGACTGATTTTATCTGCAGTCATTATTAAAGCTAATCCCCAAGTTCAACAAGCATGCAACAATGAATATTTATCTATTATTACCAACAATTCTATTTTAAGCAACATTTTTTATTGCAATTATTCCTTCATGTTCTTATTTACCAACTTTGACGTCATCGGATTGTTATTCGATGTAAATGAGCAATTTTCTTAAATTATCGCCCCCTTTTATTTGCTCTAATGGGATATTAATTAAACATCTAAAAAATATTTAATAACATTGCTTGCATGAATGAGTCGATTACTCTCTCAGAGATTTAGTTCGTTTTTGCATTAATTAAAAAAAGCTGTTTGGCTCGTTGGTGAAAGTTGACCAAAGAAACGTGCGAGGGAATGAAAAGTATAATGAAGTCCGATTAATTGCGTCAATTCAAAGCGTGGGAGAAATTCAGCTCAAAAACCGAGTGAAATCCGATACAGATCGTGATTGCTTCCCGAGATTTTTTCGGGATGAGAGGATGTGTGGGTGTTTTATCATCACAGTTATCCTGGAAATTTAAAATGAAATTGAGATTGAACCGCAAATAAATTCATTGAAAGAGATGAAATAAAACAATTGAAATTTTCTAGTTTTACAATTATTTTATTTCTATTTCCATAAAATAATCTTTTTATTTTTCAATTAATAACTTTTCTCTTTTAAAATTATCTTGCTAATTTTTGTTACCGTGTTAGTATCTAAAAAATGTTAAATCTTCGCTAAAAATATCAAAAATTCATACAACATATTAGAAAAATTTAATTGAATTGAAATATTATTATTGAAATATTATTGAAAACTAATTTTATCAATGCAAATTCGTGGAAATTCAGATCAAAAAATTAGTTTGAAAAATTTTTTCCGTACAAATTTTTAAATGGATTTTTAAAAAGTTAATTATCTCAATGAATATTCCCATTTTTTTCTGGATTTTTTTATCGATCCTTTTGATGCTCATATAAATACGTCTCTGGATGACGTTGCGACGCGCGCTTTCCACCTGAGCTTTCCACGCTTTCCCGGCTCTGCGCTTCCAGTCGCGCGTTGGATCCTGTTGGATGCGATTCGGGAATGTTGTGGCGTCAAGCGTGCAAACTTTGCGGTGAAAATCAACAATTCAAGAGCGCTTAATCCCTCAAAATAATAGTCTGCAAACTTGAAACTGTACGTATTAATTTTTTTCTTCATATGTACATTTCGTATGGTTGCGTATTCATAATCGTAAATTCAAATCGCTTTGGGAATTGTTTTTGTGATTCTGCATGAATCTACCCAATTAATTTAATGAGTAAGTACTAAAATAATTTGGTGAAGAGCTTATAATTCTATTTGCATTTCATTTAACGATTCTACCATCTGTGGAATTGATTAATTGTTAATTTAAAACCAATTGAGTTTATTAATATTTGCATGTTATTTTTGCAAACAATTACTATCTTTGAATATCCAAAATCAAATAATCAATCAAATAATTCCAGAGACAATAACTTTTTTGCAAAATAATTCGAAAAATAAAAACATAAATTTAATAAAGTGATTAACTTAATTTTATTATTGATTAATTAATTAACAAAAAATTAAATCAAGGACTAGTAAAAACACGAAAAGTTTTCGTTTTCAATCAAATTGGGAAATTAGATTTACTCATTTTCAGCTCCATATCTTTTGCTTAATTTTCATTTATTGTTTTGTTGATTTGTTGATTTGATTAATTGTTAATTTAAAACCAATTGAGTTTACGAATATTTGCATTTTAATTTTGCAAACAATTACTATCTTTGAATATCCAAAAATCAAACTATCAAATAATCAATCAAATAATTCTAGAGACAATAACTTTAAATGATTGTTTTATCAATTTTCGCTGAAGATGATTCAGATTTTTGCAAAACAATTCGGAAAATAAAAACATAAATTTAATAAAGTGATTAACTTAATTTTATTATCGATTAATTAATTAACAAAAAATGAAATCAAGGACTTCCAAATCTTTTGCCTTCGATTTCTTGGATCCTGTTTATTTAGATCTCATTAATGTCTCAAGTATTTGTAATTTTAATTGCGTTGCAAACATTCAATCATTTTGATACTTACTTTTCTAAACCATCCAATTAACTTTTTAACAAAATACATTCTTAGAATATACTTTAAAAACATTGCTACATAAAATATAAGGTTTATGACGAAGAAATATTCCACCTTTGATGTAATAAGAAAATTTATTTATAAAGTATTTTAAACTTTAAAGTACCTACTTTAAAAATATAATTATTTGGCATTTGTAGTATTTACCATAACACTCATTAAATTATTTTCAAGGATTGCACTTGCTTTTTGATATTGCAAACAATGAAAATTTTATTTGTAATGAAAAAATTATATCACAATGAATTCTGCAAATTATAAATGTAAGCTTTGATGTCATTATTTTTTAGTTTTTAACTTGAAAATTTGGTCTTCGAGTAATTATATAAAATTGAAATATTTTTGCTTTTATCTTTACAAAAGTTTAATTCCAAGTTTGGAAATTTATTAAATCATTTCACATTCAATACCTTAAATTCGATTCCTCCTCAATTTTAATTAAAAGATTCGTAATTAGTTACATCTGCCCATATTATGAAACGATGAACGATGAGAACGTCCAGAGAGAACTCTGAAGAACAGGAAGAAGAAGATCCCTCTCAATTTATTATGTGTACATTATATGATTAAAGGTTGGCTCTCTTTGGATGAACTGGTTTCTCATTTGGTCCTTCAATAAGTTCTGGATTATCATCCATTTGGTTTATTCTGGGTATATGTTAGGGATATTTTCCACCTTCAGGAAAAATATATTCTGTATGTACCTATGTCCAAGAGATATAATATATAATATATGTAATAAGATGTGCCTTATGTTCTGGTGCACGTTAAGAAAATTCATCTTCTTGAATGGAGGTTCTTGATTGCTCCTCATATCATATTTGAGAAGTGAGATAATAAACATAAACATGAAGATTTCTAATGAATTTCACAGAAAGTATCCCACAAAAAAATATTCAAGGAAGAATATTATAAAATATTTTTTGATGATTCCATGGTTGCAAAAAGTTTTTCTGGGGTATTAGTTAAATCAAATAGTTATTCAAAAGTTTAATTAATTTATCTATTAAGGATTCAAAACGATTTTATTATTACTAGAATTATGATTCGAATGAACAAAACATTTCTTAATTATTAATAAATGATTATCTTGATTATTTTCTTAATTTAAAAAAATTCTAATTGACCAATTTACAGTAACCATTTAAAATTTTTGTAGGATTTAAAAACCTATGTGCAAATAGTGAATATTTTTGATTGACTTCTTTTTAAATTGTGATTTATTTATCCTGAAAAGCTTTATCAAAAGCAATAAACTGAAATGGGTGACATGAATTTCCTTGGCTAATGGATTTGCGGCTCTATCTAAAACCATTTTTGTTACTTTTTATTCCTTCCATTCATAGGAAACGTTTCCATTCATCGATAATGATTTATTTAGACGTGTGCAAAATTTTTTACCCTTTCAAACTGATCTAAATTTATCGAGGCCTTTAATGGCAACATCGAAACGAATAATCAACTTTTTCTTTCGAGCAAACTTCAAAAATAATAAATTTGTTTATTTATATGTACCAATTTTAAAATGTATAATTAAATAATTAATTTATGTTGTTTATATAAATTGCACAATATAAGAACAAAACAATTTGCAATTAATGTAAGTATTATTATTTTAATTAAATGAGTCTTTATTCCTTTTTAAGGATCTTGCAATTTAAATAAAGTTTCAATTCCATACAAATAATGCTCCCATGAAAAACAAATATCATTTTGTTTGTTATCCTGGGAACAATTTCAAACACCTGTATTTACAAGTAATTTATTAGCAGGATATTGAAACTATGTAAATATTTCTTTATTTTGTTCAATTTTTACCTGTAAAAAGTCTATCAAATTTCAGCGTTTTATATAAGTTTTTTTTGTATTAATTCATTTAATATTTGAAAACAGAATTTAATATCAGACTCATACATTATTTATACAATAATTTTCAATTTTCTCAAATATTATCACCATAAACCTTAAAATTTTGATCATGATATGAAATTTTCAACCATCCTTGAAATTTTCTTTCTGTTGGAAATTTATCCTTCATTCTTGCGAGAGACCTACTTTCTTCAGGTCCAATGGAATTGTTGCATCCACTCTGATTTATGCTTCCGCATCCATTCGTTGGTGTTTTGCCGTTGGCATGTTGTCCCATCTTTCTGAGCATTACCACACATCTTCTGGAAATCTTCACGTCAGTTTTCGCAGTGGTATGAAATTGTATGTCTGGACTGGAAACTTGGAATATTTTGCTTTTAGTTTAATTTCCTAATGCTTCATCCTGTATCTTCACGTTCATTGCTTACTTAGTGAAATATATTCGGAAGTTCTAATAATTATATCATATTACATTTTAAAATAGGATAATTTTTGCGAGGATAACTTAAAATTATTTATGCCATTGAATAAGCAATTTGAATTAATCATGAGGAAGTGAAATTCATGAAATATAACGTACAATTCATTATCCTGAAAGAATTCAGTTGATATCTTAAATAGTTTAAAAGTTACAAATACTTAACTGCGAATATATATTTCAAATGTAAATATTAATTTATTAATCAAATATTTTTAGCATTTTGAAAAATCTAAAAAAGACAAAGCATAGCGACATTCATTCCCTTCAATTTACTTTTTTGATCATCAAAATCGATTAAGTAGTTTTTGAATAATATTGAAAACAATTCTTATGGGAATTTATATTACAAATTTCAGTTTCCAGAAAAAGACTATCGGCTTAATACCGGAAACATGCTCTCGAAAATCCATGTTGGCGGCCCTCATTTCATTTACATTGCGGTTGCTAAGGCTAAAAATCTTGAGTTTGTTCTTCCTTAGCAACGATAATAAGCAGCTGATAAATTTAAAATTGAATCGAATAGATCAATTTTTCTTATCACATTTTCATTAATAATTAATGTTTATAAATCAAAATAATTGATTTTTTTAGGTTTTATTGGATTTTCTTGTACACTATATATAAATATAAATTAATAACCTTACTAGACTATAAAAATGAATAATCTTGACATTATCCTAAAAATGTAAGATTTTCTAAAAGTTAAAATCATTTTATAATTTTTAAAAGAAATCTAATTGAATCCTTATATTGAAATTAAAACTTTCATTACTCATTTTCCTATACTATAAACTTTTCTCCAAATATGAAATGTATTTCATTCTGTTTCATGAAAAGCACAAATTTAAAGTCCACGAAACAGTTTTAATAGCCATTAAAACTTCACAAAACTTCCTTTATAGTGTATAATTTATGCACTTTGTAAAACTTTCCTGTATGCAATCAAATTTTACAATTTGTTGCAGTTTCCTGAAATTTCACAAAACTCAAAACGATCAAATAAAATATCCTTCCATTTCCTCCCTTTTCAATGTTTCTTTTTTTAGATAATTTATTAACCTTCGAAAACATCAATGATTAATCTATCAGGTTAATTTATTTTCTTGCCTCGAAAGTGAACACCTTTTTGCGTTCTCACGAAGAGAAATTGTCATACATTGAAGAAATAATGAGAACAAGAGACGACGAGATTTTTCGCTGCCAGCTCGAATTCAATGCAATGGAAACGTGCCGATGGTGAAAAACATCAACAAGAAAGAGCAGGAATGTCGCATGTAATCTGGTCGCTGCTTTTCATCTATCGTTACTCCCCGAAGAGAATTCGATTGCTTTTGCAAGTTGAATTTGAAACCGATGTCGATCGAGTTGACATTGCACATTTGCACTCCGACCTGGGATTTGATCAGGTGAAATGTAACGGTTTTTCTTTTTGTTGTCGAAGATTGTTTGTTGAAAGCATTTGTTCAGAATTGATTTTGTTTGTCATTGTGTATAATAATTTCAGTTGTTTTTTGCTTCATATAATTTGTTCCATACTTTTTTATCTACTTAAATTGAATTTTCGTTTGTGATATTTTGAAATGGGTCGTTTTCTGTTATAGTCATTATTTTCAATATTTTTTTGTATTTGTATAAAAATAACCTTGGAAAATTGAAGGTGTATTAAAATTGATTTTTAATTTCTTGAATTTCCGTGATTTTGCAGGACAGTTTTTGAAATTTTCGAAAACCCTTTCAAGGTTAAATAAAAACTTCTGATTATTTATAACATTTTCTTGCTCTAATTATAAAATTATGTCTAATTCTCTTGAAACAATAAATTATCTTTTGACAATTAGCATTTTCATATTTCCAACTTTCTATACTGACATTTATTTATTTTGAAATTCCCACAGGATTTTCGTGTCTGATGCAATATTATATTTATAGATATCCCGATAAAAAGAAGGAGGAGGAAAATAATAATTTTTTTGAATAACTCAATGAATTTTAATTCTGATTCCCATTTTAGAATATTGCAAAGAATTCAAAGAAGATATAATCAAAACTTTGATTCAAGTTGGTACTCAAACTTTATGAAACATTAACCTCCCAGAAATTTATGCTATAAATCAAAATATAAAAGTTGTTGCATAACTAAAAAAAAAAAAAATTGTACAAGTTTGAGATTAGGTAACACATAATTTGTTCTTTTTGCAAAAAATACTTCAAAAGTTTTTAATTTGCATAAAATCCTTAATAGTAATTATTGTTCTATTAATTTCTAAGTAATTCAATTGTACTTACCTGAATTAATGTATCAATTATCCAAAAATATCGGTTTTGCTCAAGAATATTCGATAACTCATTCATGAAAAATTCATCGAATGGAATTTAATGGGAAAATGAAAACACAGATGGGTGTTTTATGAATGGATTTTCTGCACCAGACGGGAATATTGCAATTTATTCGATTCTTGATCCAATTCAAACAAATCTGCAATGTACACAGATCTGTATGGCTTTTCAGAATAATTGGAAATCCATCCATTGCTTGCTTGTTGTTCGAAGTTCCTCGTATAATTGCATGCATAATTAAAATCTTCACCATTAAACATCAATATGATGCGAAAGATTCGCGAAATTTGTGATGATATGTATACCTACTGATTGATATTTTTAAAATTCTATTATCCTTGAAAAATATTGCCTTATTGACTTCGTTATAATGATGTGAATAAAACATTTTGTAACTACCAATTTGTAGTTCTTTAAATGAAGAGTGAAAAATAATAATTTGCAATAATTTCAATAGGTAAAATAATACAATCTGAAAATAATTTTTTTATGCTATTTTGTGGCATCAAGAAATCAATTGGTTTCTAAATTCAACAATTATTTTAAATGTTGATTTTGAAATGAAAAAATTAATAACTGAAATATAACTAATATTTTTTGTCGAAAATTTCCATTTGAATTTATTTACTTATGGCCAGAATTAATCAACTAATTGAGAATTTTTGATTACATGTAACTCATTAAATCATGATCCAATTATAATTAGCTCATCCCTAATTGCAAACCACTTGACCTCATTCCATCAACATTGCGAGAATCATCAGATAATTACACACATATTTACGTTATTTGCAAATTACACCATTTTCACTCCCTATTGAAATTTCACTTGGAATTTCACTTGGTTCGCAATCATTTCTGCATTTTCTCTATTAGCATATGAAACAAGAAAGGGTTAACTTTATTCCCTAGAGGATTTCCAACAAATGCCTGTTATTTGCTAATTCTACCAGCTGTTGCAATCAGTTTGATAACTTGTTGGAATATTCAAACCAAAAACTGAATTATCATTTCCATATTTTAAAACGACAATTTCCCTACGAATATAGTCTAGGTTGTTGATGATGATGCCAACAATATTTTGTTGTCATGTAGAGCTTTAACAACAACTCGTTTCTTGTCTACTATCCTTGAAATACCGCAGAACAAGACATAAATTACAGTTGTTTGCACATAACTTCTGCAAATAAATATCAAGAGATATCAAGAGCATTTAGGAGTGTATCCTGGAAAGTTTTAGTGAGAGTTATCTTCCTGGTGTAGTTTAATGTTCAAAGTTGTCACTTTCATTTCTGCACATGAATTTCAATCCTTTCATACATCTTAAAATTCTTCAATTTTATCTTGCCATTTCATTTTTTTTTCAACCGATTTTTCAATGGAATTTTGGCAATGGAACACTAATAATCGTCAATAACTGATTTTAAAGTGTCATCAAATTATTTTTTATTTGATAAATGATTACTGACCAGTCGATATTGGAACTTATTTATATTTTCTTTTCAGTGTCAGGTTTTTCAAACTTTTCTCTTACATATATTTTTCTAAATTTACAAATATAACCTCATATTTTAGTCTTGAAATAGAGATTTCAAAAATTTCCGCAAATAAGAAAAGATGAATCATTTGAGATGTTAATTTGCAAAAAAAATCGAGTAAAAAGTATACATATACTGCAAAATATTATCTGCAAAAACGAAATCCAGAGCATAAACATGTTATCCTTTTTTGTTGGCTTACGAAATGTCGCCTTCGGGTAAAATAAATAACCGGAACTTCCGGTCTTGGGTATTTTTTCATAGTATTTGCAAGCTTAACATTTTGGCACTCATGCACACATATTTCCTCAACTTTACCGGACATGGATAATTTATTTTCTTTGCAACAAGCTCAAGCTTAAGAGGAAAAAAAACTATAATTTATTTTTAATAACATAATAATGAAATATTAATCCAAATCAAAATAGAGAAATATAGTGAAGAATAAATCAGTATTTATATCTATAGAGTGTTTCAAGAAACATAAATGAATTACTACTTTTATTAAGGAGTGATTTAAAAAGTCTTGCACCACAGAATGTTTCTATAAAGAAGTTGAACAATTAAAAAAAACCTTAATTGTTTTAATTAAAAGGCAAATTACACAAATTCTTTCAGAAGTTAATGTTGCAAACTTTAATTACAGTCATTTTGTACACTTGTGACTGTTATAACCATCTCAGATGCAATTTCATTTATATATATGAGCAATTAAAACACACTCTGCTTAATGAAATTGTTTTCGAAGGTGTAATGAAAAGTCTTTGGGATGTTAAATGTATGCTACCTTCTTCTCATTAATTATCAATCCTTTTTCCATTATCAGACTTTAAATTGCACTAAAATTTTATCTTGAGATGATGAGCAAAATTAAAAGTTTTTAATTTTAATTTTTTGGATTTCCTGATTATAATTATTCTAATAGTTTTTGTTTTCACTATAAATATTTTCCGTAAATGCATGCAAATTATTCATAAACGTGCCAAAACAAAAATTACATTTTGCATGTTATGGAACGTGCAAAACCAAGCTTTTAATTGAATAAAATGTAATCATTGTTTACTATTATATTATTATAATTAAATAAATAAAACAACATCATGTTTAAACAGCATTTACATGAATGTAAATTGTTTTTAATTGATCACATAAACACGTTTTAGCATTTTTTATCATATGATTTATTAATGAACAAATTTGAATCATTTTTTGTTCTCATTTCGTTTTCAATATAATTCCATTTTCAATACTATATATTAAAAGTACAAGACGAATGACTTTAATCGAACTTTCTTTCTTGGTCGAATTTTCAATAGGATACATTTATAAATCTATTATTAGACATTCAATTCTATTATTAGAATAAACATCAAAAGAATTCTCTTCAATATTCGATGAAAGCAATTAAGTTCCGCTACAAGGAACTTCGTAACTTACTTTATTTCCTCATTTCTTTACCAATGTAAGGCCAGAGAAAACATGAAGATTTGAAAAGTCGGATTGAATAAGGAATTCATTCATGATGGAAGAAAAAAGAAAATCAACAGAAAAGAAGAAAACAAAGTAAACAAAAATTGCACATTTGATGTGAAAAACATGAGGCTTGATAAAAAGGAAAATGTTTTCTGACGAAAAATATTATCCGAATTTATCCAATTAGTCGTAATAACAATTTGTTATTATGTAATAATAGAATTCAAAAATTCGTTGTAAAATTATAAGTTATCAATTTTTGCTAAAGTTTCTAAGAGATTGTATGCAATGTCAAGGATATTATGAATTATTCCTTTTTACTTAAATTTATGAGAAAAAATTTGTTTACTACAAATTTAAACATCTAAAAATCATGAAACTTTTCATGCTGCATGCTGAATAAAATATTACATAATTTTTATGTTAAGCCCATGATTTTATTTTTAGGTTTTTCTCTAAGTTTGCTTGGATAGAGGTGCTAAAAGAATTATCTTCAATACTTAAATTTGTTTAATAAACATAACCAATTTATTAAATGAAGAAAAATTTCATAAAAAAATCTTCCTAATGTTTTCTAACTTTGCAAAAAAAGATTATATTTCATATTAATTATTGCAAGTGATATTTTTATGGTAATATCAAATTAGATATTAATGTAATCTGGAATTTGATATTGGAAATTTCCCTTTGTGACATTACTCATGATAAAATACCAAACTATTTTACAGACTACATTTTTCAATATTAATTCAATAAGAAAACATTTTTATGTTTGGTAACAAATGCAGACATCATAAATAATCGTTCATTTCATCGATTACACACAAAATCCATCAATAAATATTCTAATTTGATTAACGATCTAGCATTTTATTCGCAAATCGCAGTTTTATTGCCATCTTTCACGTCTCTTTATTAATACTTTTTGCACAATATCTCAATGAGCTAAAATCGTCCGAAAAAAATCTGATTGTGAAGATTTCAAATACAAATACTTCAGAGATATAATAAATATTGCAGATATGAAACGTAGATTAGCCATAAATGTCATGTTGCGAAAATTTGGTGCAAATTTATGTTATTTACGTGCATCCACATAAATTGATTACAATTTATTATAGCGAGATAAAGAGCGTAAACGATTCATAAATCTTCACTGATTTTGAAGACCATTTGACAGCAAAGATGCATTTTTACTGATAAATTCTAAAGTTTGATTTAAAAAATTATCCGTTTTCTTTAATGATATGATACCATGAGAAAAAATACTTCGGAAAATACTTCTAGAAAAAACTTGCTTGTTTTGTTTATGTAAGAAAAGTCCTCAAATGAAAGTAGGTGCTAATTAATCTTCATTAATAATCATTATCAGTTGCCTTGACACTGCTCGACAGCGGATTAATTTGTTCGTCTTTGCATCTCATGAAATTAATTGCTGAACATCAATCAGATGTTTCCTCAGAGGATAATTTTTTGCAACACGCTGCTAATAAAGAATATCACCATATTTTCTTTAAAAATATCAGTAATACAATTTTAGCAATAAAAAAAGTAGAAATATTACTAAAAAATAAAAATGTTTATAATGCAGGAAATTTTAACAAATTTATGAAGTTAATAATAAGTTTCTATTTATGTTTAAATGTCCATTGTTTAAATATCAGACTGATTTACTGTATTATCATTTCCAATTGTTTTTATCACAAAATGCTTGAAGCAGAATTGCGTTAATTGGTGAAATTTCATTGCCTCCGTCAATATTATTTGCAATCATCGAATTGATCAATGCTGGTATTTTATGTGATGTGCAAATATGTGCAAAACAATGTCTGGACTCGATTTGAACTTGTAATTTCAAGAGAGCATCATTTTTTCGAAATGTGATTTGTTATGATTTCAAAATTTTAGAAAATAATTTTATGCAAAACTGAATTGACCAATAATTTTTCTTACTTTTCTTCGATGATTTATAAAATCATCTAATTAGAAAAATTAAGCTTTATCCCAATTGATATTTTTTCCTCATCATTTATATTCGCAATGCGAATAACCTTCATATCTATCGAAATTTTCTGGCACTCCAAGAAATTCCCACTTTTCTTTTTCAGTGGCTGAATCCGGAGATATAAAAATATGGAAGTGTTATTCAATGACTCGGTCGATTCCTGTAATGTATATCATTTATCACTTATCTCCTTCGGACGGACTGCTTCGAGAGATGTCTTTTATGAACGAAATTCGCACGTTCGTTGGCTCAATAAAATGTCGGAGTGTTTTTATCGACATTTGTTTTATGTCAACATTTGCAGACTATCATATGCACACGCCTTCTTTCTGCCATTATTCCACTTCCATGAACTTTTTATGTAATCTTTCTTCATGTAAACATTGTAGACATATCCCGAACAAATACACTTTTTTTATTTTTTTTCCCATTTTCTTCCAAATCATTCACTTTGCAATTTTACCATTTCAGGTTTAGTAATTTCCCAGAATTAATATCTGAATAAATGAATAATCAATATCAATTAAACGAGAGATGATAAATTTCAATTCGATGAATGCAGTTACAAAAATTGCAAAATTCATGAGAAACTGATTGATTCTAATCCTGTAGGATTCGAATGGACCAGTTTGAAATGTTGGTATCGTTTCAAAGTTGATTCAGAAGCATGAAATTCCAGCAAGGATAATGGTGAAATTTTTTCACTAAGTCCATTGATCCTTTTTGTGCATGGTGCATTCTGGTTTAGTGCAGTTCTGAATTAGTGTCGTAACGAGTGCTTCCTTCGGGATCCTTGGAAGCTCTGACGTTGTAAAGCTTTCAGTGCTTCGTTCGTTGCAATGCAGTGTGCTTTTAGTGTGCACAAATTTCGGGGAAATTCAAAAGTTTACGACCGTTCGATTAACAAGGGCACTAAAAGCTGGAAATTTGGCATACGAATTTTCCAATTTTCATAATCACCTTGGTGAAAGTTTATGAAGTGTAAAATATTTTGATTTTATAGACAGTGTTCTCTCTTTTTATTTTATGTTCCTTAAACTATATAGTTATATTATTTTTGACATTTTTGGTATCTTCAGAAAATTGTCTTTAAAATTTGAAATTTAATTGTTTCCAATAATTGTTATCCAATCGTGATATCTAATCTATCCATTTTTCCATTTGTGAATTGTTTCATATCCTGGATTAATGAATCGTCAATGTTGGTTCTCATTATTAAGTTTTTCATGCATTTAAATATTTTTGAAATTCCTGAATAGATTCGTGTTTTTTATTTCATCAATCCCATGATTCATTTAATACTTAAATATATATTACAAAAGCTAACAGAAAATTACAGAAAGATTTACGAAATTTCATGATAAAATTTTCTTGGAAAACTCCTGGAAAGAATTAAGATTCAACATTTATCAACCTTCTATCATTTGGTTTTTATTAAGAGTTTATTTAATAATTTCTGTTGTTAGGAATTCATTTTTTTGATGGTCTTTTAATTTCAAATTGAACACAAAATCTGAATTCATTATTATTGATTTTAAACATAAAAAATGCATAAACTATTCAATATCAAACAGGCAAAAAATTGTGAAAATCGAATACATATTTGTTTTTCCAATTTGTTTTAATTCTTCCTTTGTTCCAGATAAATCTATTGGCACATAAAACCAATTGGTAAGTTTGTTAGATTTAATAAATATTACCATTTTCGAAATAGAGTTTTGGTGAAATTAAATTCATGGGTATTTTATGGCAGTATTGAAAATTGAAGTAATAAAACTTTAGTAAATATTTTATAAACTGCAAGGTAAATTTTTCTAGGTTAGTTCGTTTTTCCATCGTTTCAACTCTTCCAAAAAATTAAGCAGATTATTTTTTAATCCTTCACGTGGAATATTTATTTTGCTATTTCACGGTAGATTGGTATACATTTCACTTCTCTGGTTTGAATTTATGCCTCTGAAAAGGATCAAAAATAATCCGAAACTAGTTCAATTGTTTTCAGGAATAGCGAATATGAATTCAACATTTGCATACAATGCAAAATCCTTTACAAAATATTATCCTTGTACTTGTACTGAGTTTTAGTTTATTATTAATAATTCAACATCCAGCAAAAAAATAAAAATAATCTTTGTTTACCTGAAATTTTACACATGATTTTTTATCGTCCTTAAAAAAGAAATTTAACTGTTATATTTTAAGTAACATATGAAAAATGATAAAAAACTGAATATGAATGAATGAATCAATGAAAAACTGATTTTCAATGTATTGATAAAAGAAAGGAATCTTGCATTCAATTAATTTAAAAATTGTTAATAATCTTAATTGTGAAAATTTTCAATTTATTTCCTTTAGTAGTTTTGAAATTTTATTTGATTCATGATTTATAACCAAACTCAACAAATAAATCCGGAAGTAACTCATAACTAACATTACAAAACATGTTGACAGGAAATTGAGACGTTGACTAAGATAGTAATGAAAAATGTTGCGGAAGTTCTTCATCAAATGATAACTTACTTAAGAAGTTCTATTTAATGTAATGAATTTCCATCGCAGGTAGAACAGTTATCCTTTTTATTACCTAGTCCTGAGGAACCTCAACTGCAAAATGTAGTTCTTGAAGTAATAATTAAATGATTGTTCATAACACGTCTTGAAAACATTAAATGAATTACTTTGCGTTAACTTTACACTCGTAATTCTATCATGCAGGAATGCGAAATATAATTAAGACAGGGTTTGCAAAGTTCGCGAATAACGATTGGTTTAAGTTCGCTTGCTAATGAACTCATTAATTTGTTTTGCAACATGGCATTTCCGTGTTAACTTAATTGTAGAATAGAATAGTTGGAAAGATATTTGGTGAAAACGGAATTTCAAACTGGGACAAGAAAATCAAGTGTTATATTTGAAATATTATGAAATATATTTATTCCCCTAATTACAAAATTATTTGAAGAATATGTAATGAATATAATTTTATATTTCTTTGTTCCTTTAATTCAATCATTTAATAGAATTATATTGCAATTTTAATTTGCAACGTCAGAATCGATTATCATAAACTATAAACCAAATTTAAAGGATAATGAAGATTATTGATGTAAAACGGATACATTCTTGTGTTTTGGGGATATATGACGATTGGAATCTATTATGCTAATGAAGCTTGACTTGGAATTATGCTCATCTATTAATCTTCATCCATTGTCTTTGTGCACATTTCCCATGCTCTGGGAAAGCACTATGATGGGGAAATCTCTGTAGTGTATCAAATTATTCAAAGTTGGTTGTTTGAAGTGTGATTTGTAGTGGATAAAGACATCTCATAGTGTTAATTGTCCTGAAGAATGGAGATACAAATTTGGGTCATGTTCTACTGGGACCATAGCTTTTGGTTGAAATTCAGTCTTTAGGTGATCCTTGAACATTTGGCTTAAAATAAAAATTTTAATTAGGGAATAGATAAGAAGAAAGTTTTTTTTGTAATTCTATACTGTAAAATTTCAAGATTTTAAGAGATTGTTTTATAAATTTTTAGTGTTTTGATTATTACTCAAGAATGAAAAAATTTCCAGAAAATTTAAGAAATACTTCTCATCAGCTTAAAATTCTTCTTCAATTTTTAATTAAGGTATACATAAGAAAGAAGTTCTTTTTTTGCAATTCTAGACTGCAAAATTTCAAAATTTTAAACGATTGTTTGTTACTTTTATACGGCTTTAAAATCTTGATCGATTTTTTTTCTTTTTATAAATTCCCAGAGAAGGAAAAATATTCTAGAAAATATAAGAAATTTTAATAACTTCAAGTTCCAATTTATTTTATAACAAAAAATCACTTCACCTATGAATTCAATTCTGATTTTAATTACTCAATTATCATAAAATCAATTGTTGCTTATACTACTTCGAAATTATACAAGAACAAAATTTCTAATAAAAAATAAAAATTTCTTGTTACAATTAAATTTTGAATGTTTTTCTATTCAATATTGCGTTTTGTTATCCCCCAAAAATGTCATTGAATAATTTATTGGTTTTACACTTAAATTTAAATTACCAACTTTGAATAACATTCTATTGGAAAAACCTGAACTTTTTGAACCCTAAAATTTTCAACATACGTAGATAATATTCGATAATTATCCCCACCTGCTTCTAGAAAAATTTTCCTTTCTTTTCTTTACATTTCCTACCTTTTTTCTTCTTTTGTTGAATCCTCAACCATCAGATACTTCAACCCATTGGAAAAGTCTGTCGACGTGACTGATTTCACGCGTTTCTTCGTCCGACTAAAAGTCACGACCTGGAAACAAGCAGCAAAAGGTCGCTTCCTTCCTTCCTTCTGCTGGATGCCCTAATTCGTTAATGAGATTTGTCTCGTTTGGCTTAAGAGACCTTGAGGGGGATTTTCCCAGAAACATAATATTGCTGTACTAACCATCACTAACAAGAACTTTACAACTATTTTTTATCCTAGACAAACCTAATGATTGACTTTATCTTCTGTTGCTACATTTCATGGAGGATAACAATTAAAAAGAAAGAAACGAAGTTAAAATTGTTTGTTTTTGTATTTGATATCAGAAATGACATTTGTGATGTTAATTAAGAAAGTTCAACACGAGAAATTTCAACGTAATTCTAGAGTGCATTAAAACTTTGTTTTTTTTTGTAAGACTGACATGAAATGTCAGTGAACGTGTTAATTAATTAGTCTTTTGTTATAATGTCATTTCAAGTTTTCTTGAGAAGGAATAATATCAAGGGAATTCTTAGTTTATTGCTTGCATTTCCTTAAGTTAATAAAGTTAATTTGTTAGTAATTTAATCAGAATTTGTCCAGCAAATGACTCAATTTAAGAAATTAAATTTGTTGATCTTAGTTTTTCACTAACAATTCTCAAGTGGAATTGTTTCATAATTTGTTTGCAAAACAAACGATTTTTCCCATAAATTTCCTTTCAATAAAATATCAAATATCATTAATTTTTATTACTTTTATTTACTGTTTATTGCATTTTATAGTTCGTAGTTGTTCTATAACAAATGATCCTTGATTTTCAATCTTCTGGGTGAAAAAATGAATGAAATAATTTTCGTACGCAATATCCGAAATAAAATTTACATAATAGACCACAAAAAAATGATTTACATTTATACCGAATCCTTCGCCCAGAAAATTGCTCTCCATTGTACACCTAAAACAATCGTTGGTGGAAATTAATTGAATGCTTAATTTACTTAATCTACCTCAATTTTCTACGTGAAAACCATTTCCCAGTTCTCTTTCCAGTTTACATTTTGTTAATTTAATATGAACACGAGCACCTTATAATTAAATATAATTTTATAGGCGTCTAATTATTTTTAGGTACTTTCATTGTGAAAATGAAATTCCTTATGAATGAGTTCTTAGGAAATTCAATAATGTGGATATATTTAATTGGAAAATACAAAATTAAATTTCAAAAATAACCATTCACAATTGAGATAACATTTTAAAATTATGAATTTCTTGAATTTTACTAACAGGAAATTATTTGTAACAAAAGTGAAATGCATACCTCAATGTTAATAAGAAAACTGCTTCGTTTCGTGAAGACGAAGAAAAATGATTGTAGGTATATTGAGTGGAATGAAATTCTCATAGAAACGTGACGACGGTGAAAAACATCGACATGAGAAGATAAATATGTTGAATGTAATCGAATGTTGGGTTTTCAGGGAGGCATCCCTCAGGAATTTTCGATTGCTTTTATAGAATTGATAGTTTGTAACAAAGGATGATACAAGGTGATGATGAAATTGACCTAGAAACTGCAAAAAGCAAAAATATTTTCTGTGAAATCTAAGATATATCTAATGGATTTTTACAAAACTTTGATTACAAAATATCAATACTTATTGTTCTTAATTACATTAATTTATTTGCTAGTAAGTTCAATTCTCCTGATAAATTTATGAAAACTAATAAAAATGCAAATTCCTATTGTCATATCAAAATCTATCTTCAAGTCACATTAAAATGAATATGAGCAAGCAAGAATATCAAAATTAAAATTGTAAAAGATCCAAAGGAAGGATTTAATAGACATCCAAAATCTCATAAGACTGAAACATTTAATAATATCACAATGAGATTTCTTTAACCCTTTTTTATTAAAAGACTGGGATTACTTTGGTTCATTAAAAAAAGAATATGTCTCACAAATTTCATAATATTAAAGTAATTTCATAATTTTTTGCATATAATAATTTTTGATTAAATACGTTTTAATAACCACATCTTTTGTTTTATCGTTTAATTAATATATTAGGAATTATGAACATAACGAACTATTTTTTTGAATACTTAATTATTAATTATTCACTTTGTATATTGATTTAATAGCTGTCCAGATTTCATCCATTAAGTATCTTATGTCTTCAGGACATAAATCCTATTGCTTTTTGATATCGTTTAGTAGAGACCCCAAGGATTTTCGGTATTAAATCTCTTCAGTCTATTGTGAAAGACAGTTTGGCCTTTCATTCTCTTCATATTGAGCTTCTTTCTTTGCTTTTCATAGACTTATTTTCTGCATACCACATGAATCTGCAACAATTTGTGATTCTTATTATTTCCTTTATTGTCCTTTATTGATTTCTTCTTAATTTTGATTAACTGATATTTCTTTCTTAACTACTTACAATATTTTTTACCAAATTATATTCATATGTTTATAAGGAATTGGCAAAAGTGCAGAAAGTTCCATTTGAACCAATTTGTATCTTATCCAATTTACAGCGATTCAGCAAATATAACCGACTGCTGTTGCTAAGTCGACCACATACGTATAAGAAATCCTGAAGAGAAAATCTCCTTCGGGATTTCAACACTGATTTCTTGTTGTGATCCCTTATCGATACACAGGCTGAAAATCCTAACATCCAACAGTGATCAGAAGATCCAAGGGTAAAGATTTGGAGTATTTCCAATAAACTCAAATTGAATTTAATTGAATTTAGTTGATATAAAGTTCAACATCGAAGAAGGAAGGTGTCAAATAAGTTGACGAATTCTTTTATTCTTGAAATATCATCAATTAAGAAATTTCCATTAGCCCAACTGATAATCTGACAACAATAATAAAGTTGACAGATAAAATTTGCAATTACAATCATTAACTAAATTAATGATATCAATCAAAAAGTTTAAAACTATGAAATATTTTTTCAGTTTTGTAATATTTATTTTTTATTATTTAACTATCTTGTAGCTATCGAAATTGTCCTAATAATTCTAAAAAAAGAATCTATTCTTAATGAAAATTATAAACTTGATATCTAGCCAGAATAAACTGCAACTCTACTTGTAATTTTACAATTTTATTTTGCAAAAATGTTTGTTTTCTTCAATTTTTTTCCTTTTTTTCTTTACATGTTTCTTGAAGATAAGGCAATTTCCGGTTTTTATATTTCTTATGATTTCACACAATTCAGGATTTCAGGACGTTACACATTTATTCAATCGCTCCAAGCTATTCGAGACATTCGTGATAAAAACCACATTTCCAACTTCGATGTTATTTATTGAAGTTGTTTTCGAAGTTTATTCCATCCAAAGAAGAAGAGGTCGACAACTCAAAACTTTGATTGCAAAATTTGCATATTTATATCCAAGGATTTCTGCTCGTTTTTTACTATCGTTTTCACGTTTTTCAATATCAACAAATCCAGAATTTTCCTAGAATATCATATAAAACATTTTCGAGTCTATTCTTCAATTTTAATTTAGTGACTTTTTGCAAATATTTAATAACTATTCACATTTAATGATCTTACAATAATTTAATGAAATAAATTGTAATTAATTTGTTACTTATATCTTTTAGACAAAAAGTTGTCTACTTCATTATTGAGAAAAACTTTTTGTATTTCTTCTAATGGTACCTCGTTATTTGTTTCATTTCTTTATCTAGATCGATCTTAATCCTAAAAGGACTGCACTAAATTTGGCAATAAGATGAATCTTCAATCCTTACGTGTTTTTTATATAATTATCCTCATTGATGATGCAGGTATAAAAAATATTTATTTCAGTCGGAGTCAATTTTCAGTTAAATTTTAATTTATTTACTTTTTAATTAAAATATTTTAATGTATGTCTCCTGAAAAAGTATAATGTAACCAGCAAATTTAACTTTCAAATTCAGTTCGTCCGGCTGTAATAATTTCATTAGTGACCAGCACAGTAAAAACTTATTTAATTAAACTTTCATTAAACTAATTTTACTGGCACTCGTTTTAAACTCGTCCTTTCATTTGAACATTAGATTAAATTAATTGGGTTAATTTCCTTTGGGCACCAAAAAATCAAAACCTAATTCAGCTCATAAATTTGTGATCCTTTATTAGTCATCATCCCTTCGTTAATTTTAATTAATTTACATTGAAGGATTTGTAATTTATCTGTTCTTCCATTTCATCAGGTTTTATTTTTCAGTATTTATTATATACTTTTGATAATGTAAATCAATAAATCCTTCAATTTTTTGCTCTTCCTTGCTTTTTTCGTTAAGGTTGCATTCTTCTCCAGCCTTTATATCCGTTTGACCTCTTTTCTGGACAGAAACATTTCCGGTTCAGTGCTTCGAACTCGTTGATTTGATGTTTTGTTCCTTCTTCTTATCTATGAGTTGCATTACAAGCCTTAGGAAAGCTTTAGAGGATATTTACTTTCTGGATGTCATGCGTGCAATTATTTCTCTTCCTTTTTCTTATCAATAGAATGAAGATATCTTAAGATTTAGAGGTGTTTCAGGATTAGTGAATAATCATAGTCAAATACCGACCAATATTAACATTCAATTGTCAAATGGAAGTTTCGCACTAATCCTTGATAGTAATCTTGTAGAAAATAATTAGCAATAATTTTCTGCATATTTTAAATACCATCTAACATATCAAGTTGAAATATAACAAGAACTTTTTAGGAATGTCTTCAAGGAATCATAAAATTGCGTTCTCTTCTTCCTTGAAATTCCTTAGTAATATTCCTAATTAATATGATCAAAGTGCTACCCACTCACATCCTGTCTTCAACATCTTATTGATCTTATTGACGTCTTAGACACGAAAATCTTCCTTTATTTCAGCATAAGTATTTTTGCTTTCTTGTTGCATTTCTTCATGTTGCTACCAAAGAAACGATAGATACGTAAGGTACTGGTATTCAATTGCTTGATCTCAAAAACTTGATGCTCTCATGGGAAATCAACAAAAAGAAGCAGACGGTAATTAAATCTTGCATAGAGAAGATTCTGTTTATTTATGTGCGATAAAAACATTATTTATGGATCTTCAATTTTGGTCTGCATGTTAAAATTGCTTTCGTTAGTGTTTATATAGTTTCCAATCAAATAGTCAAAATAATTAAGTAATTCTCTTAATTACAATTATTCTATATATATAAAAATATGATAAAACTTAATGGCAAATGAAATAAATATTTACAAAACGAAACAGGAAGAACTTTTATAAGAAAATAACGTTTTACTGGAATATCTATGATGCAATAAAAGTTTCAATTTTGCTCCTGGGTATTCCAATATTTTCATCCTTGAACGTGCAATAAGCTATAACAATATCATAGTCATTTTATTATTTTGGTTCAAAATTTTCCCGTTTTTTTTGTTAAATATTTTGAATTGTATTATTTCCTCTACTGGAAAAATTGATAATGTAATTTTTGGTATAAATGAAATTAACTCCAAAATATCGAAATAAATTAATTGTTAATCTAGTTTTAATTGTTATTGAAATAATTTCAATTCGAAACAATTTTATTAGTAAGAATTAATTACAATTCAAAATGTAATATAAATGGGACTTGTTGATATGTAATCCTTAATGAAACAAACGATTTATGATCCATGTATTGCAAAATAATCACAAATCCGTTGAATCCAATTAAAATTCCATTTATAATTGCACGAGTAATTAAATGCTCTTCATTAAGCAACAATATTCAGTGAAATTCTGATTTGATTCCCATTTCATTCAATTTATTTAATAATTTTTCCCAACTAATTTTTTTTGCAATTGGAAAATTGAATGACAAAATTTTACAAATTAAAGTTATCTGCACATGATATTTTTCAGAACTTATCATTGTTGACTATTTATCACAAACAGTTTTTCTTCGAATTTTGTACAATAAACTATAAAGATATTTTATGGGAATTTCCCCCACAGAAATGTGATGGTTTTTATTTCACATGAGAATTTTAAAGAAAAAGTGTCGATAAATTGATCTTAATATTATGGCTCCAATAAAACAAATTGATTTATTATTATCGTTTATCGTTTTATGGCTTGATATCTAAATTGTAATTTAGTGTTAGTGTTAAAAAATAATGTAACTGAAATATTTAATTGAAAGAGTCCTTATAAGTTCTATAATTTTAAATCATATTTACAACGAAGTGAAGGAACTAAGGAAACCTCTTGGTACCAAATATATTTTATTGTTTATTTTGTGCCGGGCTTTTACATGAAAACACGATTTAACTTCCATTGTCGAATTAATCCTAAAAGTTGCTTGCATTACTAAATCATAAAAGCATGAGATGCAAGGATACATTTAAACCTGAATCCTTGAACTTTCCATTCAATGAAATGCATTTTCCCAGTTGAATTTAAACACCGAAAGACCTAAAATTCCTTGTTTGTTTAAAGTTGATTTAATGATTTATTTCCATTTTCATCGTTATCGGGATCATTCAAAACTTTTCTTTTCACAAATTTTGAGTTTTCTTTAATGAAAATTTATTTTTAAATCTAATTTAAAGCAAAATTCAAGTAGTGAAAATTCCTTACGAAATTTTATGTTGAATACTTTCTAAAATAAGCTATTTCTATTTATTAATTAACCATTCTGGATACTCTTTAAAAATTAAAACTTTCAACAATGTGGAATTATCCTGAAACAGGAATATTGTTAATAAAGGAAAATACAGGAAAGTCTGGCTGCTAAAATAAAGCACTCAACTTTAAAAGCCCGTTCTAATTTGCCTTTAAAATGCTTCCATTAAATATTTACATACTCAGGATAGCTCAGTTGACTTATTCTATAAAGATTACCAGTAGATTTTAACATTGCTAAATTTTCAATGTTGAATTATTAACTAAAATTTCCCAGTCCATTCATTAACTAGAATGATTTCGGGTGTGCAATTAAGTAAATTGAATTCAGTTTAGTTTGGTAAAAAAATTTCTGGGTTAAATCCAGCAAAGCAATTAAAAGTTACCAACGTAATAATTTTGGCTATGAATTATAAATTATAACAGTAATTTAACGAAATTTGAATATTCAATTAATTTATCTAAAATTTAACTCATTTAAAATAGCAAATAGTTGAATTGTTAAAAACAAAGAAAGTGCTTTAACTTTTAAAGACAAATGTTATTCCTTCAAAGTTCATGCAAATTTGTTTTAATTAAAATCTGTTTTGCATCTTCATTTACCTGTCTGGAATAAATGATAGTTCCAGGAAATGAGAAACTCCTGTTAAAGGAATTGATCAGTTGCTCGAAGGAAAATTTCGTTTATTGATGCCAGTTCAAGTTCATTAATCCAGGCGAAGAAACAAGGACAATTGATGCGAGAGGAGCAGGATTCTCATCGAAAGATTTCCGGGAAGGTTTAGATGCAGATTATCCTTGAACGCACAATAATCCTTCAGATCTTGTGAAATGATATTTATAACATGCTTTCAATAGTACTTGATAATTAATGATATTGATTAATTGATTTTGATAATGAGGAGTTTTTATTTCATTAATATAATACTGAGAAATATAAGTTTAGTTAATGTAGGTTTTTAATTAATTTTAGTTAATTAATAACAAATAACAATTCATTTTATACTGAACCTCAAACCATGATATAAATTTTTATTTATTTCTAATTATAATTTTGCACATTTGTTTTAATTCTATAGGTAACAATTAAATTTCTGTTTAATTAAATCATTGTATTTTATTAATTAGTTTCTATTTAATAAAATTAATTTAATTTGTGCTTTGTAAAGCAATTTTCATTAAATGTTCGCCTTTTTTTTTAATTCAATGAAACAAAATAAATTACAATGTCATTAGATCTGTCATTTCTATCTAGCAATTTATTAATCACTTATTTCAGTAATTTTTTTTGACATAACTATATTTGTCATTAATTAGTTATTTTGTCCTTTTTAATTTTTTTAATTTTAGTCGTACAAATGTCACAAAATTTCCATGAAAACCCCGGATTTATTGGTACATTTTGAAAATCACTGTTGCATGACAAATAAATCTGCAATAAAAAACACATTAGTATTAATCGATATGATATATGAATTCATAGCTTTTATAGTAGTAACTATTATGTGCAATAATTTTCTACCATCAATAACAATAAAATTTAATCAAACTTTTCCCATTAAAAAACAACAAAGTGCGATAAATATTTATCACACATTACATATTTACTGAAAATCGATAAATAATAATTATTATTGCCTGGTTTACAAATAGTTTAATAGATATTAATAAATTTTCTTATTCGTTGTTAATAATCATCACTTTCTGAATGAGAATATATTTCAATTTTCATATGTTACGGAATTTTCAATTTTGTGGTTGTAAAAGTTTGAAAACATTTCAGTTTTAGTGATCCTTTAGGACAAATGTTAATGTTCGAGGATATTAATCCAGACAAACCAAATTTCTCTCCTTGTTGTGATTAATTGTTTTTGTGTTCAGGTTTAAATCGCTTAATGATGTATGATGCGTTCATTAGTTGATGTTTAATTAATAGTGAGAGTTAATCCAATTTGCCAGAACATTGGATTACATCGTTGATATTATCCTTTAAGGATTACAATTTACCTGCAATTTATAACGTTTTTTAATATTCCAACATTTGTATTTGATTTCAAATTTTTTTTATTGAAAACTAAAAGCAAAACAGCCATATTAAAACGTTTTTTGTGTATTTCATACTGATACTGATAAAAATTGCCATCCAATTGCCAAAATTATTCTCGAATGAATGCTTAAAATCATATATTTATTATTTTCAAACGGATGATTTATATTCAGTTCATCCGTTGTTTCTGCCCTTATCACCATCCATAATGGGATGTGATACACCATCATATGCGAAATATCAATCATTTGTTTATGATTTATGACATCAAGTCGTAACATATTGCTGTAATGTATACGGAAAGTGTTGTTTCAGTTTTTCCCGGAAAGAAACATTATTTACAACTTTCTTTGACAAGAGTTTAATTCCATTTGTAGCAGATGGATTTTTCTGATCAGAAAAAAACAAATGTTTATACATCTCATTCAAAGCTATCACTTATTCGGATATTTTTTGGAGTCATTGAGTCATTGGAAATTTCCAAATTATGAATATATTATTTTTTTTACTTTTTAAGTTATAAATTATAATTTCCAGTTCAATATATTTATTTGTTCACATTTTTTTTAAATGTTAGAGGAAGATATTTGTTCGAATATTATAATGTCAAAAATTTGGTGGAGGAGCCGGTCACAAAACGAAAAATTATTTACTTGAAAATATGATTACACTTTCAAAAAGTAATTCATTTTATAAAATAGTAATCTTGAAACGTTAAAATTGAAACTAAATTAATTTTAAAATTTGGTGGAGGAGCCGGTCACAAAACGAAAAATTATTTATTTTAAAATATGATTACACTAGTAATTCATTTTATAAAATAGTAATCTTAAAACGTCCAAAACGTCCAAAAATTTAATTTAATAATCTGATTACAGTTTTAACAACTAATTTATTTAACAATATATTATATTGAGAAACTAGGAGAAATATAGGTTCCTCTGAGAATTGAATTTTGGGAATATCTTAAAAATAAAAATTGTTGGTCATGAAGAAATAAAGTATTTTGATATTAAACTTATTTTTGATGATTTTAAAATCTCATGCAGTATATGTATAATAAAAGATAATTCTATAATACATATAATTTAATCATCATGTCAGATAATTCGACTCATCGAGTTCAGAAGCCTCATCTGTTCATTATCTTCCTCTTCATTAATGTACTAGACATTACGGTGTACTAATTTCGGCTGTTAATTAGCATTGCATCAGTGAAATGCATCTCAGGTGAATATCGAACCCAGGTTTCAGATTCAAGAACAAAGCTTTGCGGATAATTCTAATTGAGCAAATATCAATGATGTGCTCATTTATTTAACTGCACCAAACTTAATTATATCGCGGTTTCAACTCTGAGTATTTCTAGGAATGAATTTCACCCTCTTCATTTCCGACCATTTCTCATAATGCTTTCATGAAATAAGCTCTGATTTCTTCCACCGAAATACATTTCTTTTTGTTTGAGGATCATGACCCATAAAATGGAATTTGGTTGGGATATTACAAGAAACGAATAAAGAAGGAAAGAAATAAGTAAATTAACGACATTTTGTACAGAAGTGCCGAAAATTCGCACGTGGCACCAATTTATTTTCATGCAGCCATAAATTTTTATTCAATCATCCCATGTACTCGACTTTTTTATTCGCACACAAATCATTTTCAGTGTTTGCTTTTTCCAATAATTTCGTTTCGTTGCTTCCAGCAAGGATTATCTTATTATTAATTCACTTTCTTTCGGTGAAATGTTATATCTTTTTCGCAAGGAAGAAGATTAATTGTGTAATCAAATGGAATTCAAAGTAATTACTGACATTAAGGAAGATTTTGTTCTGTAAATCTTGACTCAAAGATGAAGCATTGAACCGTGGATAATCGTTTCTTCTGATTTTTCTTTGTAGACGTCAAGTTGACTTTTCCATAAAAAAATTGGAAAAACTTAGGTAATCTCCGCTGGACCAAGAATCTTTTTATCTTTTTATCTTCATTTCCAGTTGTCCTCGATTTATATGTCTAATTTCCTGATGTACTGTTAGAATATTCAGAAATTTTAATATAAATAAATATTAATTATTTACTATGATTATATGTCTATAAATTTTGTAGAATTTTTTGCAAGGGAACGTAAAAATCTAAAAATTTTTAGTATTTCTGGTAAATTTTTGTTATTTCTTGAACACTCTGTAAGATTAGACCGTAAGTTTTATCACAAAAATAACTCCGTGAAGAGGACAAGGCATCAAGCCATTATAAAAGTTTGAGAGAAGTAAGAAAAGTTCTTCATATGTTCCCCAGCTGGTGCTAAATAATTCACCCTTTTTATAGCAAGTCATCTCCTTTTGTTTTTCTAACGAAAACAAGACTTTCTCTGAAATATTTAAGATTCTACCAAATTGCTTAATGGTTGCCATAATTTTAACTCATTATGTTCTCCAAATTGTACATAATTGAATCATCAAATTCTCAAATTACAATCATATTATTTTTTATCCTGATTTTGTCTTATAATTTTGTTTTTGAAAATTTCTGTTTTTAATATTGATAACCATGATTTATTAACGCACTAATGTTTTCAAGCTATTAATATTTGTATTCATAGTTTTTAAATTATTATTTTCTTCAAAAATCTTAATGTTCACAAATTTGGTGGAGGAGCCGGACAAATAAAAAAATAATTTCTCTGATTATTAATAAACTAAACAATATGATTAAAATTTCAAGAACTAATTCATTTTGTAGAATATTTTATCTTGAGACCAAAATAGATGGAATAAAACGTATATTAGCTCCTAAGAAATCAATCTAATTAATTAATGTTTATTTCCAATATCGACAATCATAATTTGTTAACAACTTGTATTTATTTCGCAATTTCTATATTCGTATGCAATATTTTTGAGTTCTCATTGAGAGAACATGAATGATGCACTAATTTAATTCTGGGACGTTTTTGAAAATGAAAGAAATACAAGAACTTACATTTACTTGATTTAAAATTTAATGATTTCAATATTTTATTCGATTCGAAAATGAAATTTGTTATTTTTAATTAGGCGTCAAAGGGGGATATATCATTCGCTATATTAGTAAATTTATATAATAGTAATTCCTTTCAATTGGGTTGCTTCTATTCATAAGTTAAAATTATGGTGGAGGCGCCGGTCAAATGATCTGCGAATACTTATATCTTTTCAAAAATTGAATCAAAATGTATTTAACTTATTATATGTATAACATATTAAGTAACTAATATTATTTTCTCATCGTGTTATTATAATATTATGTAATATTATTATTCATTCCACAAACTTACTTACAAAAAACATGAAATTTGAATTCGATATTTCAAAACAAGTTTCAAAACCAATAAAAAGTTAAATTAGATATCAACATGGTTTTTTGTCATTCGCTATATTATTCGATTAAATAATAGTAAAATATTGTAATAAAGTTTCCTGAATTCATAAGTTGTACTTTTGGTGGAGGCGCCGGTCAAATGATTTTTAAATATCTATAACATTTTAAAAATTGAATTACAATTAACTTTATCCACCCCATAAAATATTATGTTTCTTATATTTTTGTCATCTGATAATTAATTGTTGATTATTTTTCACTGAAATATTCTAAGGAAAATTGAAATTGAAAATTGAAATTTTATATTTTTATGCTAAATTATCTAGCAAAATATTTGTTGATATCCAATATATCAGTAAATTTAATAACTGTATTTCATTTCAATTAGATTTCGTCAAATCATTAGTAATTATTTTGGTGGAGGCGCCGGTCAAATGATTTTTAAATATCTATAACTTCTTAAAAATTGAATTAAAATCCAATTAACTATATCCACCCCATAAAATATTATGTTTCTTATATTTTTATCATCTGATAATTAATTGTTGATTGTTTTTCACTGAAATATTCTGAGGAAGGAAAATTGAATTCAGTTGAACTTCAGGTATTTTAAAGTAAATTCCATGGCAAATAAAATTTTATATTTTTATGTTAAATTATCTACAAATATTTGTTGGTATCCAATATATCGGTAAATTTAATAACTGTAGTTCATTTCAATTAGATTTCGTCAAATCATTGGTAATTATTTTGGTGGAGGCGCCGGTCAAATGATCTTCAAACACTTACATCTTCAAGAACCAGATATAAAAACCAAGCAATTTAATCAATCGTATAACATATCTTGTTATTAATTATATTATTAAGTTTTCCTAAAACTTCCCTGTGTAAAAATTCATAAAAAGTATGAAAATTGAAGTTGAAGGTATTTCAAAGCACAGCGAGTTAATCAAATTCCTCAATTAAGAAACTTTGGCACTAGCAGTGTAGTAGAAGCTGCGATTTCATGGGAAATGCATGAGTACGTGAGTGCTTAACCCACCTCTTCAGAGGCAAACGGAGTAATAAAAGCAATCGGCGGCTAAGAACCTCTCGCAGATGCAAACGGGGTTTGGCGGTTTCCCCTCAGTTTTCGCTAATGCCCGCTCACTTCGCGAATGAAAACTTAAAGCGACGCGAACCTACTGAAAATTCGTGCATAGATGTTGTGTGAGAAATTTGCTTGAGATTTATTTACCCGATTGATAGTTTCATATATTGACATTCGATTTTTCAACGTTTAGAGATAAGTACATTGTAAGTAATTCTTCTGTTTGTTGTATCCAAATTCAAAATAATATGTAGATTTTTTTTAAGAAATTACTTAAAAACTGAACTTTTTGTTCATTGATATGAAACTATATTTTCCAACATTTCCAAAGTATCAAATCAAAATATTAAATTCTTGTTTGTGCATTTTGACATAAAATTTACATTATGCAATAAAATTCTATTAAAATTTTAAACAAAAGTAAGTCAGGATTACGTGAATACTTTTTTCTTGAAAGATATATTTTAAAATTGTAAGATTAGGGAAACAAATCAATTTCGGATTTATTACGTGAACATTCAATTGGTAGATCTTATTGCCACCTTTAATCATCCCAAATGCAAGATGTAAAAGCAAATTCCTTCTCTTCAAATGGAAAATTGAGTGTTAAGCTCCAATTCATCTTCAAGAAGGAAATATCACCTTGGGAACCGGATATAGGTTCCTTGCAGCTGCTACATTCGAAAGTATAAGGTTCAACATGAAATGTCTCTATAGAGGGTAATTTGAAATTGAGAGGATACAAAATTTTATAGATTGCTCTCAATTGTAACATCAAATCACAAAGTTATATAGCTAAAATTATATCTAAAATTTACATTTCTTAAATAAAAAGAATATAATAAAAGATGTGTATTACAAAAAAAGAAAAACTTTAATAAATGCAAGTAAATGTAACTATTCATTTTGAAATAATATTGTGTGAGATCATGAGTGAATCGTTATTTCTTTAAATGAACGAACAGAATTAAAAATTACAACCCACAGTTTTTTCATGCGTTATAAAATATGTGAATGCCAATGAACAATAAAATTTTAAAAATAACCTACTCCAATATAAACAAGAAAAAATTCAATGTTCAAATTCAATTTTTAAAAAATTAGTTTTTATTTCGACAATAACAAAATAACATTGGATTTTATTTTGGATACAAATATCAATTATATTTCATAAAATGTATTTTTGGTCACATTGTGACATTTTTTGTGGAACTTTGTATAAACTGAGATAAAACATTATCCCGTTGAGAACTTGTTTCGTATTCTGGGAAATTGGGAACTATTTCAAATTCAAGGATCTTATCTGGACACGAAAACAGTGAGAACGTACTTTGAGAGTTGATTACACTTCCTGGGAAAATTGACACCAAGGAATTTGAAGGATAACAGGAATTCTGTTTAAATTTACTTTTGTTCTTTTGACTGTAGTCTGCCACAACCTTGGACCTTTATTGACAAAAATTAGAGATCTTAATCAATTATCCTGGTTCATCTTTTGATATAATTTCTTTAAAATGTCAGGAAATTCATTATTATTAATTTTGAACTCTCTATATCACAATTTCTCGTTTGGCATTTTTCATAAATTAATAACCACCATAATTTCAAACATCCAAGAAATAATTTCTGAGTTTAATCATCCTTAATAATTTACTACTAAATTCTTGATTCTAGATACTAAAGGTCCTTCGAAGAAATTTGCTCATAAATTATTCGATTACAGAATAAATTAAATAACATTATATTTAAACACCTGCCATAAAATATGACGATGTTATATTCCTGAAAAGTCCTTGTTGAGGCCTACGTAGCTAAATTGAAACATCGGTGTTTCGGCAGCTTGACCTACAGGATAAATTAGTATTTCCCTGTCATAAAAACACCAGCAGCATCTACGCTTGCTATATCATAGCAAAACAAAGAGCACAGGAGAATACGAAAATGATGTCATTACTCATCGCGATTTTGGGGCATGGTCCTTCATTCAGGATTCATGTATGGGATTGTTCGGACAACTTCTGCCGTGTTGCAAAGTAAATTGCTTCGTATTCTTTATATGCGTGCTTCATTTCGGATTGTTAATGAAACCAGTCCAAGTTTGAGTTATGATATCATGGTATTTGTGGGGAATTAACCCATTGAAAAGAAAATTCAGGAGGAATTGTTGGAAAATTCAAAAGTGAAATTCAAATTTAGATTCTTAAATGATATTATTAGTTTTGCTTCACTTTGTTAAGATTTTGGACAGAGATTCTTTATTGATCTACAAAATTGAGGCGAAATTTTGAAGAATAAAGAGCAGATCAAAAGCAAGATTATTTTCTGTAAACTTTTAGAAATCAGGATTAGGATCAAAATGTAAGATCAAATTTGATTTGAAAATCATGATATCAAAGATAAACTTCGTTTTCTATTTCATAGGTTATATAAAAAGATAATTAATATTAGCAACTATCATAAGTTTAATAAGACAATTAGTTATAAAAAATTAATTAAATCTTAGATTAACAAAAATTGAAAATGTTGTTATTGAATCATCATGATGATACAAGACTAAAACCTTGGATTCAATATTAAAATTACTCTACTTTCGAATGACAATATTAAATTCAAAAATTTATTCTGATACTATAGTATATATTTATAATGCAAAGATGTGAAATGCAAAATTTATTATTATTAGTTCATTTTTTGAACGATTTTCCTGTTATTTTTTCCTTGGGCCACAAAAAAAATATTTCATTATTTAATTTGAAATTTTGATCTTAATCAAGGTCCTCTTCTTTAAATCAATAATAAGTTTAATAGGCAAATAGAAATTCATTAGAATTTGTAAAATGTTAGACAAAAATTTACTTGACTTAAAATTTAACAATTTCTATATTTTTTTTCTTTCTTTCATTTAGAAATTATAGATTTTGCCAGACGGCAAAATGCTTTTTTGACACCCAATATATCAGTAAATTTATATAATAGTAATTAATTTCAATCAGATTTCTTGTAATCATAAGTTATAATTTTGGTGGAGGAGCCGGTCAAACGAACTTGATCCTTTTTTTTGGATCATTAATCATAACTATCATAACTTTAATGAGTCAATTAAATTTATCAAAACTATGAAAATCAAAATTAAATTTATATTTAGTTCACTAAAAACTTGAAATGTTGTTATTGATGAAGCGAAATTTCTTATCCTTGAACAAAATCGAGGAAAAATTGGAGGTGAAATTTTAAGATTAAAAACTCAAAACCAAGATAGTAAAGATCTTCAAAACTTTTGGATGTCAATTACAAATACCAAAATTATTAAAAAATCTTGAGATTGGTCCTGTTATTGATTCGATAAGTTTATCAATAAATCAATACTCCAAAGATGAATCTTCAAACAAGATCAAAAGCATCAAACATAAAATTGCCTCTCTTACATGATTTATACGAAACTAAGCATCCAAATTCCATCAAGCATAAAATTCTCTCTTCCTCAACGTTTATGTCTTTCATAAGCTTGAAGGTTTGTCGTCCAAATTGTAATATGTAACAGGACGATCGCAAGCCTGAATGAACCAAGCGTCTCGTTTGGAATACGAATAGTTTTCGGTGCTTAGAAGCCCATTGAGAAGGTGGTATGGAAATGCGAATTTTTCCTCATGACCGCATCGATCCTTCCTGTGCATCGCCAGATTACTACTGAATCGGCGTCGCGACGCGCGCTTTCTGCGTGGACTTTTCCATGCTCTTCGCTTGGGAATGCTTTCAGTCGCGCGCTGCTTGCTGTCCGATACGTTTCGCATGAATTGTGTGCCGTTTTCAGTGCAGAACTTTCGATCGGATTCAACACCTCGCGACCATTCATCGGCAACCAGCGTGAAAGAGCCACGGGAAAGTTGAGAAATTGTATGTATTTCCATTTTAATTGCCTAATTGTAATTTTGTCCTTTTTGCCCTTTTAACTTAATTATTTACAGCATTGAGTTTCATTATGTAATTAATATTTTCTTTGGGTAGGAGTCATGACTTAAAAACCCTAATTTTTCTATTTTAATATCCTTTTTATGGAGTTATTTTGAAGAATAACTTTCTTAGATTCGATTTTTCTACTCTAAGATTTTAATTATAAATGTGAAGAATACAACTATTAATAGGAATATTATCGTATTTTAAATCAAGTAATTAATAAATCCCAAAATTTTAGTGTTTACGTATATTTTTAAAAAGATATTTTATAGAATAATTGTTCTTCTCTCAAAGATTTTAATTACAAATGAGAAAGTATTTTAATTAATTATATTTAATCTTTCAAATTGATTAATTTTTTGTCTAATGGTCAAAGATTGCTTGCAATATTACTTAAATATATTTTTATTGAGATATTTTACTGAAAAATGTTTCTCCTTAGATTCAGTTTTTGTATCACAGATTTGAATTGCTAAGGAGATAAAATATACAATTAGAAATATTAAAGTTAAATATTTCGGTATTTTAGATCATCTTAATACTTTCATTGATTAATTATATGTTTAACAGTTGAAGATTTCTTAAAATCCTGAAATTTAAAATTTTACCATATTTTATCATTCTAAAGAATATTTGTTCTTCAGTTCTTCAAATTTTTTTTCCAGTCCAAGGCATTAATTACAAATGAAAGGAATAATAAATATAATGATATTGAAATTATATATTTAATATTTCATTTTATAAGTTGTTTGTCTAATTGTCAAGGATTTCTTAAAATCCTTAATATGATTAAATTTTATAAGAAACAATAAACTTCCAATTATGAACTAAAATTTAACAGATATTAAATACCACCATCTTAAATAACAATAAATATTTGTTACCATGTTAACCAACACTAGATATAACAAATAATTGCCCATCTTATTCACAAATGAATTAAAAATTATTAAGTTCCCTTTTTTTTTGAAAAAATCATTCCTTTTCTTGAACCCATGATTGTTTAAATGATCTATAACATTGAAAATTCAATCATGAGTTCCTGAAATCCTTGCATTTTCTAAGTAACAAAAATTTCGACTATAATTTGTCAGATATTAAATACCATCATTTTAAATAACAATAGCCAACACTCGATATAACAAATTCTTATCTATTTCAATCAAGAGTGAATTTTTATATTTATTTATTTCTCTCACTTTTAGATCAAAGGATATCTTTTGATAGATAAAACCCAATTTATGGACATTGCAAATTCAATCAACGTTTTCAGATTTTTTTTATACATCAAAACGTTCGCAAATTTATTTTGCAAACCTACTCGAATTTGCATATCATAAGAACTCCCTTTCAGTTATTGAATTAACCAAAGATTCACGTTCCAACTAAATGGTCTTTAACCACAAATCACGTACAGTCCTGTCCCATCAAATTGATTGTCCAACATCCCAGACAGGTCCCATTCAATCAATAGCTAGTTGGCACATTGTTCGTATCAATAATATCCATAATCAGACGACACAATCTTGCATTGGTGCGGGCGTAATAATTGGGAATATTAATTATTAAGGCCATCCATTGAAGATTAATGATTCGTTTATGATGAGGGTTTATGATGTTTTTTTTCGTCAAATTGATCTTAAGATCCATGAATGCAGATTATTGCAAAAAAAGATTATCAATGATAAGGATTTCAAAGATAATTTTTAGTTTTGTTTTTCTGTTATCATTTATAATTTTGATATGTTTTGAAAGAAAAACCTCATGAAAATTGGGATAAAATTTCTTGCAATATTTTAGATTTGTTTAAACAAATTATTTTATTATGCTAAAATCTAATTTTTCAATTTTTAAATGCTCAGAAATAAACATTCAATGACATAATTCAATAAAATTAAAATCAAAGTTAAATAAAAAAAATGATTTAAATTCTGGATTAAAGATAATAAAATTTGTTTAAATGATCAATTGTCACATTTTTTGTCCTAAATCCTAAAAAATTAGCTATCTTCTATACTCCTTCTGTCATGATTTTCAGGTTAGGAAAACTAGAACATTTCCTTTTTATCCTTTTTTATCCTTGAGCCGATATTTCCACGGTGAAATGTGAAGACAGGAAGAAGAATTATTGCAACATAGGCTCGGCCCAATATTAATGAAATAGTAAATGTATTCCTCGTGCCTGCAATTTTTTCAGCATTTATCCTTACACCTTACAATGAGTATTGGATTTTTTCGAATACTGAACCAATTTGCACTTTCACCCGGAAAACTAAAGATCCATAAATCTTCCCTCATGGAATTCTAATGACATTGTCTGTATTCAACTGCATTTCCTCTTGTTTTCAATTTATTCCCATTATTTTTTCCTGATTCTGTACCATTGTAAACATTGAGGGCAATGTTTGGAATTTGTTATTTCAACGTTTTTTTTTTACCTTACAAATGAATGTATTCATTTGAACCAGGAAAGAATGAACGACGAAAAATGTAGACATTTAAGTTCAAAAGAGGAAAAATTTTATAAATTGTATATGAATTCAATTATTACCATTGAAAATAATTTCGCAACTCTCGCGTTTTCTTTGCCAACCAAGATGCTTAATATGCTCATATTTATAAAGTAAACATTTGCAGATTTTACATTTTTCAGGATGTATAAATTATAAATGTTGTAAAAATGAATTAAGTCCATAAAATAAAATTTTCTAATTTTTTTTTTTCATTCTTAAATTTTATATTTTAATTTTACGTTTTGAGAATATTATTTCATCTGAATATGTTTGAAGATTTCATGTACGAATTATTAGTAAAAGAAAGAAAGTCCCATGAGGTAATTATCCTGAAAGCTTTGACTATTAACTTTATCTGAAATTTGGCAAAAACGCCAACCAATTCGCACATTCTTGCGTCTGGCAAAATGAGCTCATGCAAAATTGAAATATGACATCAATTATTCATTGCTGTTTCGACGAGGGTTGATTTCGAATGGGAAAGGTCTTCATGTTTTTGTGATGAAGATTCCAGTAATGAAACTAATGAAAGTCAATTAGAAGAAATTCCAGATGAAAAATAAACAGAAAATAATTCATTTCCAATTATTTTTTGAATTAGGAAATGTAAGTTAGTTTTTCTTAAATGTTAATTATTTTAAATATTTTGAATCAATACAATAAGTTCAGAATGAAATTAAATTTTGATATAAATTTCAGAAAATATTTCTTTATAATTTATATCCATAATGATTTTTTTACTTTCAAACTTTATAAATAAATTTTTAATTTTGAATAAGTACATTCTGTTTTCAATAATCATATTGCATGTGTAATATTTCAATTTCACAATTACCATTAACAATAAGTATATTAAATTACCCAGAAATCCATTTATGAATAATATTCACAATTACAAACTTCTTCAATATGAGTAATTATACCAATTGTGAAAACAACTTTGTTTCCAATTTGAGTAATATTTTACTTGATATTGCGTTTCCGTAACTTAAGACAATTAAATTATTTTAATGGGGAATACAATTTCAATTTTATTTATGCAGATATGCTACGTGCAAATTATTACACTTCTGCCTTCAGTGGAAACTCGTTTGTTTGTTTCTCGATTTGCGAATCGATTTGCAAAACTACCCACGATATTCTCTCGTTAGGTGGCAACAAATTTGTTGATCAAATTAAAAGATTTCACATTGCGAATAAATTAATTACGGCAAATGTACAAGTCAAGGATGCATGATAATACGGAAGACGTATTCTTCGAATTAAATTATAAAATTAGATCCACTCTAGTCGCAAACATTCCGTCTACTTATTTATTCATGGACGCCTACCAAAAAGCCTCAACTAAATTTATCCATTCAATAAAAGCTTCTCCAAACGCAATTAAAGTCGCAAGTTTTGCAATTTTAATTACGTTGCTGATTCAGTTGACGTTCATTTGTCACATTGGAATTGATTTTTTGGAAATTATTTCTGGTATTCAATATAAATATCCTGAAAATCCATTCTCATTGATATTAAATAAATAATTATGAATGTTTATACATTTTTCTCTAATAATTTCAAAATTGCAATTATGTATGTTATTTTTTCCATATATTTTCTCAATTCAAATTATGTATTAAATTAATTATAAAAGCTAGACCAATCGAATATTTATATGAAAATTTGGTTCTTCTTCTATCAAAATTCCAAAGATAATTTAAAAATAAATTCAACTTTCAAAAAATAAGATAATTTATTTCGAAATGAATTTCGAAATTTTATCAAAACATTATATCAATACAAAAAACTCTTTTTTCTAAAACATATCTTTTTGATATCCTTCCTACACTTTAGCACTTAAAATCAATACCAAAAACTTATCTTTAAAAAGATGAAGATGTTAATCCAGATATCTTACACGAAATTATTTTCAACAACCTTAAGACACGTCTAGCAATTATTACAAGATGTTATCTTTCCATGTTGTTCTATCTTGGTTTTCGCACCCGAGTTGTTTAATTTTCCAATTTGGCAGCAACGCATGAAGAAAGGAAACACAACAATTTGGGAATTTAATTCCTTACCCTCTGGAAGTTGAAAAGTTAATTAACATATTTGCCGTCAAAACATTCTTTAAGGATTATTCCATCACCTCGAAAAACATTACAGAATTTCATAATTTTATATTTTCATAAATGTTTAAAGCATATTTGTTATATGTTTTACATAATTCTGGTAGTAAACTTATCAAACCGTAATTGTTCACTTTGAGTTTAGTTTCCTAAACAAAAGTTTTGAATTCACAATAAACGAGACCAACAAAAAACCAAATCTTCGTCTGAAAGCTTTCTATTTGTATTAAAGCTCTTTGTTCAAAGGAATTTCCCTTGCAGCATTGCATTAATCCTTGCTTTATTTATTATCATGTGATATTCTTAATTTATTCCATCCTAACAACTTGTTCGAAAAGTCCTCAACAACAATAAAACTACTTTGTTAATTAATTTGTTAATTTCGCAGTAATTTGATGAATAATTTGCTTTTTTCTCATGTATTATGTTTATATTGTTTACTAATATTTAATTTTCTCAAATAATATGACAAAAATTTTAAGTTTTTGGTAAAATTATACATTTCTGTTTTGTTTAGTTTTTCATTTTTCCTATTCAATTTTTGTGTTTTTGAATAGTACGTGGAAAACTTCAATTTCTTTGTAACTTTGATAGGTTTTAAGTAAAAAAGAGTCATAATTTTTCTTAGAGAAACCTTTCCCATTTTAAAATTTAATATCAAACATGTTCTTTTCCTGGTAGAATATTAGAATGCAAAATTGCATTATGAAAGTTTATTAAAATTTATCCTCATTTATCGTTTGTAATAAAAGAAAACTTTCCATAGAAATTCACTTTCAAACATCTCATATTAAAAATAACAACTTTCAACAACTCTTTGAAACGATGTTTCAATTGAAAATTTCCTGTATTTCTTACTTTTCCATTTTATTTTATTTCCTGAATTGTGTATGAAAAATATAACTTTTTTATGTTTCATAGCCACTAATTTCTGGATTAACCTCTGTTGGATGTAAGCGGATTATTTCATTTTGATTTTTCCATCGCTAGTGACTAAATGCCACTTCATCCGATTTCCTGCTAAATCACTCATTTTCCGGAACTGCACACCGGGAAATGAATGAATGGTCCGTTTGCATCCGTGCAGAAATATTCGCAAAATGCACGCGATGCAAATAGGATTGATTCTTCACATTAAAAATCCCAGAGTTTTACAATCTAGTTATTTAAAAATTCTTCTTAATATTATTACAGCTCGCCTATTTTTAGAACTTCTAATATGAGAATAATTGAATATCCTTTAATTGGATGACGTTTTACTTTGTGAAACTTGAAGATGTGGGCGTCTAATCTTCTTTGTTCCTATCTGAAGAAGTCCCGAACAGGAATTCTGGTTAAGAATTATAAAAGAAAGAAGTGAATGGATTTTTGACATGGATGAGTTCCTGTTATTAGCAGGTCATTTTGAAAAGAACTTATTTAAAAAATTCAAATTTGGAAATAGATAATTATATTTTTCACAATATCCTTTGTTTTATCTAAAAATTTATTCATGTCTTACATTCAAAGTGACAAAAAGTGATTATATTTTGTTTACAAATATTTGATTAATTTTTTATTTTCAAACTTAATATTTCATTTCAAAACTTTGATTTTCATTACGATATAAAAAAAATTTCAATTTTTGCAAATATTTTTTGAAGTAATAATCAAAAGTATATAGTTAAACATTTGAGAAAGATTTTATTTACTTAATTTTTGGTGACAGAAATAAAGAAAAATTAAATTTCATAATCCAATTCTTTGCTTTATAATTTCCCAATTTTTCCACAGTTATTAGAATTTCATTTGATCTCAATTAAAAGTAACATTTCATAGAAATGATCATTAAATGAATTATCAATTATTAACTGTTCTAAAACATATATTTAATGAAGTTAAGTTCATCTGCATAAAAAATGGTATATAAATGTTGAATTAATAAATTTTCCAAAAATTTTTTGCATTAATAATTCCTTTAATAATCTACACGATAATCTGACTATGATTATACGTTTATTCTTGCAGAAATATTATCATTATTGGAAGTACAATATTTGCATTAAATCTAGAGATTGGAGGAAATTTTCTCTTGATTAATTTTTAGTTGAAATCATATTTCGGAAATGTAATTTTTAATTAGAAATCCTTTATGAAATCATTTCCTTTCATCCTACTCTTTCCTTCTTTTTATCATATAGAAATTTGCACAATTCAAACACAACAATTTTTGCAATTTTTGCAAATATTAAACTGTTATTGCATATGATAACTGTGATAGTAGAATTTCAGTCGTTATAAAATGGAAAGCGACACAAAATTGCAACGATAACAAAGTTAAAAATGTCAAAGTGCACTTGTTTCAGATTTATATCAGAAGCATTTACATGGCATTATGGCTTTTTCTTGAATATTTCCCTCATGTATTGATTTTGTTTATCACGCTATAGGCTCGATAAAAGCAACAAATTACCGTTACCAACATGAAAGGCAATCACTTTTGTCACATTTGCAAAGCTTTCGCTGGGTTATTTCGTCCATAATGTCTGATGTTTATATGCATTGAATTTCTAATATTTCTAAATTCATGAAGGTCCATTTTCAGTTTTCCATGAATATAAAATTTAACAATCAAGTACAGTTTTATAAAGTTGATATTCAATATTTATAGGATGTCTATTTGTTAGTAAATTTTGCTGGTATTTTAAGGACGATTTCATTAGCATTCTGCAACCTTGAGTTAAATTCGTCGTTTCAGACTTTCGATTTTGGATCTATATGGTTTTCCTTTGTTTAGACTAAGGACTTTTGTTGACATCTCAAAGAGGTAAATATTTGTAAACTCCGTTTCGTACATCATTGACTATTATTTACTTGAAGGGAAAATTGTTTGGCAAGAACTCATATTACAAGAATGAATTCATAAATTGGAACAAGTTTTGATGTTAGGTTTATCCTTATGTTCAATTTATCCTTTTTACTTTGATTTTGTTTTATTTTTTCATTTGATGTAAGTAAGAAGTCAATAAAAATCTCATTACAAAGTATAACAAAGTATTTATTGATTTCAAAGATTGAAAATGGCAAATCAAATACATTTTCAAATACTAGAAAGACGACATTTTTCAAAATGTAGTTTTATATTATAGCAAATTGAATTAATATTTTAATATTTATAATTTTGTAAATATGTCATTACTTCAAATTTTTATTGTAATATAATGATAAATAATTTCTTGCTTACTTCATTAATAAAAATTAATTGAAAAGTGAGTTATTTGAAGAAAAAATTACAAAAACTACATTGAGATTCATCCTTAATATTTAAATCAAAAATTTCATTTATTTTTACATTTTATTTTTTGAAATCTATAAAATACATTATCTTGTTTTAATTTAATATTGAGATTTTAATACTAGAAGAGATGAACATAAATTATTGTTTTATTAATTGACACAAGTGTTGATTTTAGAGACATCTTCATCTTCAGTTTTTCTTTGATTTTATTTACTTCGATCGTCGATAAACCAAAAAATCCATAAAAATTCTTTTGATTTCTGAGCCTTGAAATAATCTAATAACCAAAAAATATGTATATTTTAACATTTATTCTAAACTCTCAGTTTTATTTTAGTTTTTATTGAATTTACATCCAAATATTTATTACTTTACAAATGAATCATTATATCAAAAATATTACGTATAATAATGATAAAACCTTATTAACCTGTTGCATTATTAATATTTGGTTGAAAATAAATTATCTAAAATGTCTGAAAAGAAATGAACTTTCAAAAAGCTATAAACAAATTTAAATAAGCTTTGAAATTAAATAAATCCTTAAGTTATAATTTTCTCTTTTCAATATCTCATCAGGATCAAATTATTAATAGGATTTAAAAACTTCAACAAAAATGTATTTTGTAATTTTGTAATCTGGTTTAATTATGCAGAAATTTATTTATTACTATGCAAATGTACCATCCATTAGACTTAAAATATTACTTAATGCAATGATAAACATTTGAGCTCCCTTGGTTTACATAATGTGATTAAAGTTTTGCCGTAACTTGCATTCATGGTTCTGGTGTTTATGCATTTCACACCATGGAAATGCGCTTTGTTTACCTAGGAAATGACGTAACACATGTTTGGATATCAGAATCAACTACAAGAGATAATGATAAATTACGTAGAGATATCTTCATACAGCAAATTCATCCTGTTGTGTAACATATCTGATTAATTTTCTTCACCTTTTGGATATCCAGTCATAATTCTGGAAATTTGTGATACAACAACAAATTTATTACATCATAGATCTGGAAAATATCATACGTAAAGGATAATCAGAAATATGTGAACAATATAAAACAAAGTAGAAAATTATCATTTCATTTTCCTTTTTTGTGTATGCGTATATTTTCGCATACAAAAAGATAATTTGAAATGTGTATTCATTTTTCTTTATATCCAACATGAAAGCATTACTTTTTCCCTTTTGAAATCAGCAAAGATAAATAAAACTCCCGGATTAAAAAATTCGTGCTTCATTTGACTGAATCTAAATCTCTAAATGATAAAATAAAATTCCCATTGTAATTATTTATCCTTAGTCAAAAAATGTTCGTCAGTATAAATTACTTTGACAAAAAAACACAAATATGCTATCATGTGGAAAATTTTGAATTGGAAACCGAGGGTAAAAATGCATATTCTTTGATAATTGGAAAAATAATTTCACTAGAAAATTACCGATATGTTTTTTCTCAAAGTTAATCGCTTGTACAAACAATTTTTACGACACTTTTATTAAGATTTTACGAGCTTATGTAAGGTGTAATCATATTTTATTTATTTACGCTAAAGTAGTGATTTATTGGTGGTTCAGAAACGTTTCAGCAAAGCGAATAAAACGAATGGTTCACTTTAATGGCGTTTCTGCATAATGTTAGTGAAAACATTGTATTGAAATTTCTTACGTTTCATTTTTGCCATGCAGAAATTCCATTAATGGCATTACGTTATATTTAAGGTAGAAAAGTAACATAGCAACAAAATTGAATTCCTATGTTTTTCCTTTTTTAATTTTAATTTTTTTTCTGAAAATACATTGAGTAAGAAAATAATATTTCGAAAAATTCTGTAAGTATTAATATTTAATAAACTTAAGATTTAATAATTAAGAGATCAACATAAATTATTAATTATTTTTCTTTAATTTTTAGGTAATCTTGATTTATTAATGAATTCAATTATCCTTGAAGCTTGAAGCTTTTTTTACATTCTTTTTTGAAATTACATCCAACTTAAAAGTCTGAAAATTTTTGTCAAATTTAATTAAGAGTATTTTAAGAGATTATATCAACTATTTAATTTTAATTTTCATGTTTCTTTTTCATTTGTTGTTGTTTCATACTGAAAATATATTAAGTAAAAATAGGAGTTAATTTTTAATTGAGAATTTCCATTTAAACGTATAAAGATTATTTAAATTATTTTGTTTTCAATTGTTGTGTTTTATTTTCTTTGTGAAAATACAATGATAAGAATAAAATGTCTGTATTTTCAATGAAAACAATTTGCAAATTTTATGGTTTAATAAATTTAAGATAAAATAATTGAGGGATCAGCCTAAATAATTAATTATTTCTTTTTAATTTTAATTTTTGCCAAGTTCTTAGTTTATTAATGAACTGAATTATCTTTGAAAATTAAAACTTTGTCATTTTTTTAAATTATGTCTCGTTAAAAAATCAATAAGAGATCCTTCAATTATTTTATTTGGAATTTAATGTTTTCCTATTTCTTCATTCTGAAAATACATTGATAGAAAATATTTGAATTTAAATTGAAAAATAATCTTCAAGTGATTAATTATTTTTCTTTGATTTTTATATTATATTTCACTTGAAAGAAATTTTAAAGGTGTTTTATTTTATTTTTTTTTTGGTTTAGAGGTCCTTCAGGAAAAAGAAAAATTTGTTAGATACAATCAAAACTTGTTCCTTAAAGATAACTAAAAACCAGATTAATTGCAATAGTGAAAGTAATAATGAACCAGAAAAACCTGTCCAAACTTTGCAAATCTATCCATTCGAATCCTGCAAATCCCAAAACCAATTTTATTCACTAGTGAATGAACGAGCAAGAAAATGAATTATTTGTATCCCTTTTCGTCCTTGCGATAAATTTGACCCACTTTCTCAAAATTGTCCTCTCCCAGAAGTCTCTTAAACGACACATAATGAAAAAAGTAGTTTACTCCCAAACGTACCCAGCAATATTAAATTACAACAAATAAATTACACGTCTATTCTGACAATTTGTGTGGGTATCACATTTCCGTTTGATTTCCCGTGAGCGAAACGTCAACCGTCGTACAGGGCACACTTCCTGTTTACGCTTCCTTGTCAAACATCTTCAGCAATCGCTCGAGGTCATCCTGAACCTAAGCCCACCCAGATCCAGGATCTTCTTGTGTGTCACGCATATTCTCCGGACGATGTAAACATGACCGAATGTCTTTCGCATTCGAACCACAAACGGATGATGATGAATGAAACTCATCTCTGAAGATGATCGTGATGCGAATAATCAAATTAAAATTTGGAAGGATATTCAAATTCTCAATACATAAATAGAAATAAATCTTATATCAACTGAGTGTACAAAAAATTATCTAAAATCTTTCTAATTGGAATTAATTCTTCAATTAATTTAATTTTCAATTCAAACAGAAATAATTTCCAGAAATTTTTAATTTGCAAATCCTGGAAACTGAAAATCAGTTTTATCGGATTTTCATGCATTTTCTGGTAACAAATCAAAATAAAATTAAACGAATGTGTGTCAGCTAACAGAATAATCATAAAACAGTTCCAAGCTTGAAAAGTTTCAATAAAATCCAAACATGAATAAAACAACTTCATAGAAACATAAAATCAATGCATGTAGTTATTTTTGACTTTTCAAATACGTTTTCATGCGGTATTTCTTCTATATGTGAACAAATTGCACAAAAAACTTTAATTAAAAATCTATTCGTTGAAATTTTAATATATAAACATTTTCAATCCTTTTATTTTCTCCAATATCAATACTTTTTCTCATCCATAAAATTGCAAGTTTTTAACACCAAAAAATAATTAAACGAAGGCATCAAATTAATTCATTGAACATCTTCAAAAAAACAACAAAAAATAATTAATCTCTATAGTTAATTTATATGCGTACTTCTTGTACGAATGAGGTTAAAATTATTTGGGTACTCGTAGAAAAATTGTCACCACATCGGAAAAAAATCACAGGACATAACGAGGACGAGAAGTTTTCGTCAACGAACGTATCGAGTTAAATGTAATGGAAACTTGATGATGGAGAAAAACATCGACAAGAAAAGACAAATATGTTGGATCTAACCGAGCAGTAGCTTTTCGCTTAGTGGATTACCTCGGGAGCTTTCGATTGCTCTTCTTGGAAAATCATTTCGTTTGGTTATTGCAAAAACTATTTGATGTATTGATCACACGCCAGTGGTTAATGGATTTGAGGACATTTTTGGTGGCAATTCAAGAGTTGAAAGATATTCAACGTCCATTTAAATAACAAATTTAAATTTCTTTAATATTTCGTTTTGTTGACTGTTTCTTTCGAATTGAATTGACAGCTCACTTGAGACATTTTCCATTAAATCCCTTTCAGTTGTGATGATTATTTTTGTTGTTACATTCTTTTGTGGCAAAACAATAGATGATTTTCAGACTTGATTTGTTACAATATAAATTGAGTGTTTTTTTTTGTAAAATAAAACATAGTAAAAGGACATTTTAATTTAGTAAATACAATTTTTTTTTGAAAAGATTTTGGAAATGAAATAGAGAAAGAATCAAATGAATTTCAAATCTTAAATTATAATCTTGAAAATGACACTAATTCAGAATACAAAAAATTAAATTAATTCAGAAATTGTCATTTGAAATTCAGAAAGCATTACGTTTAATTCAGATTTCATTAAAGTTGATTTAAGTCATATTTATAAACTGAGTGTTAATTACTGCTGCATTAATAATGTCAATATTCTGATTTTATGTACTTAATTTACCTATTAAAATGAATTATTATTTAACAGAAAGTGTCACTAATCTGATTTGCATTTAAATTCTGAAATACATTGAATCATTTCTGATATGAAATTTAAACTTTCTCAATTATATTTACCAAATTTGAATTATAATTGTTGCAAACTGAACTAGAAATCTGTATTAATTTGTTGTTCGTTTAGTTACAATTAACAAATCTGAATTTCTTTCTGCAATTTATGAGTTTTTCTAATAATTATTTCCAAAAGTTGCTCAATGTTATAATGCAATTGCGATCTAATTTAGAGTTAATTTGGATCAATTAATTAACTTCTAATAACATCTAAAATAATCCCATTCATGGTGTATTTTCGGCAAGGATCAACGAAATTCTGGCTTTCGATTCTCCTAATTTTCCCTTTTGTTTTCCGCCATTTCTTGTCATTGTGAGTGACGCCACAAATTCAAATTAAAACCAATTGTAATACTTTATACCTTTCCATCTCATCGGGGCACATGGATGGCATTTATGCAATTACCACTCTAATTCCGACTTGTCAGATTGCCTATAATTTCCGAGGCGCCCTTTTTCCGCTGCTGGATCCACGGAGGAAATTGCACCCCAGGATTCGCATTTTCATTTTCATTTCGCCACCTAGCGAAATTGCGTTAAATTACGTTATTCCCCAAGGCGATTGTAATATTGAAAGCTGCATGTTTAGCCAATTACCATCGTTTAATATGTATGACCTGGAATTATTTGCACTATGCAAATATTTGATGGTGGTTACACGTGCAAATTGCAATTTTATGCGTTGATTAATTAAAAATTTACCTCCGGATGCAATTAATGCTAATATCTGCATTTTCTTATCTTTTTAAACTATTCTTTATTCTAAAATCTTAAATTTCTTGTTTAGTCTTATTTTATATTTTCAATTTTTTGTGTCTTGGTACAATTTTTTGAAAGTTTACAATGTAATTTTATTCTAAGAGATCATGCTTTTTCAGTTTATTTTTTACCTTTTTATTTGAATAAAATAAAATTATCAATTAAATAAAAATCAAATTTGAAATTTGCACGTTTATTAGATCAATTATTGAAATTTTGCAATAAAGTAAGTAAAGTTAAGCAATTATTTAAAAAATTTGGAGATTCCCTCTAAAGTTCAACATTCCTACTGAAAAGTTATTGATATTACTGATCCTTGAAAGGAAATCTTGAAAAGTTTTGTTTCTTGCAAGGATCTTTTTGTTTTCTTGGAATCCGAAAATCAATAAATCCTTAAATCAGTTTTAATAAATTCTTAAAATGACTTCCTAGAACATATTTTTAAAAAATAATGTTGGCAAAAACTGTTTCTTCAAATTGGAAAATATTACCATTTCCAATTGGGATCCAAGAAAATAGCCAATGTAATTTTGAATGGATTGTTAAGATGAAACTCAAATGATATTTTCTGAAAATTTTTCTAATTAAAATGACTTGAATTCTCTATTAGATTTTAGTCAATTTTCCTTTAGATTTTTGTTTGCTTCTCTTGTCTTTCTTATTTTTAAAAACCAATTATCAATTACCTCATAAATAAATAAATTTTCACATTTGGATTAACTAATATAAAAAAGTAATTATAAGCAATTATTTAAAAAAAATGTCGATTTCTTTTTTAAATATACGATTGCTTATAAAAAAAAATTGATATTGTTGATCTTTTTTTGCTTACAAAATCTGTTTATATTGCAACTATTTATTTTATTATTATTTATTTATCGTGTAGTTGTCGATATTGTAACTATTAAAATGAATTCCTCGAACATTTCCTCAAAAGATAATGCCAGAAGAAAAAATATTATCTTTTTCACTCATTTTCATAAATTAGCTAACGTGAATTTCAAATTATTATGAAAATAAATTTATATATCAAACAACATTTATAAATTACAGGAAACAAAATTATTTTGCTCCAGAAGTACAAAAGGTCTGGATAAATTTCAACAAAATTGAATCATTAAATTAACAAATTAATTAATCATTAATCTCATTAAATAGTCCTACATTCCTATGATACTGTAACACTTTTCAGAATTCATCATTAATATTATAATTAACTCCCAACAATTGGTAATATTATTCATGCATTTCATTGAAAACATAAATACATTTTCATGAAATTTAATCACTCTGCCAAATTTTGACTAAAAACAGTAGCTAAAAAGATACGAATAAAACATCTGGTTGTTATAACGGATAATAAACATCCATTTTATTGATGGCATTCGAAATAAACCAACGTGCAATGCAAATGAAAAAATTGAAGTTAACAAACAATCCGTAATCTCATTGTTATCTCATTGTTATCTCATTGCTACTGAAATTTGCAGAGGCTTTTGTTGAATATACACTCAGCGTAATTTACTGCCTTGGTATACCAACAACAGAAAATATCACACGCCCATTTTGCTAATTCCTCGGCATTTAATCCCACACTTCCACGAAATCGCATCGAATACTTTTCGATTGATTCGTCAATTTAATTAAACACATTCCAAAATATGCGAAATATTTAATGACAGCGTCGTGCTCGAGTTTAATTAAAATTTCTGCAACACGTTTCGACCGTTTTGCGAGTGCATTGTGCGATTAATATTCGCTCGTGTATACACATTTGAAGTGGCTCGAAATTGGCGAATGGATTAGCAAACCGAATGAGAACATTGGTATTTTCTGGTCGCGTTTAATTACCAATATTGTTTTTAGCATTAGTATTTTACCCATCGTCATTGACGCACACCAATTTGCATAAATTACCATTCTTTCGTTTCCAAGAAATTAGAACTTGAAGAATACTTTGTGGCGATATTAATTGATGTATCCTAATGTAGTGCAAAAAATGCAGTTTTTAAGTGCAATTATTGTTCCAGATGAAGTGTGCATGGAATTCGAGCGCAATGTAAACATCAACATGCTCGACTTTTGTTTGAACAATAAATGGAAGTCGTGAAACGCAACCAGTGACCATAATTCAGCTCGAAGAACAGGACCAACTTCAGTGTCGCTCGCGAGTGTCCTTTTTTTTCCTTCAGTCGTTGGTCATTGCTGAAACCGACAATGTGCAACCAGACGGATTGCTTCCCATCGACCACGATGGTGTCTTCCATCGGGATCTTCAACGACAACTTGACTGCAGAAAATTCCAGTCTTCTGGATGACTACAACGCAATCAACGAGGCTGAACAAGAATTCATCTACGATCACACTTACGTCAGAATCATCTTCATCACTCTCTACAGTATCGTCTTCTGTTTGTGCTTTTTTGGTAAGTGCCATGTGAAAAAGTCCTGTTTTTTATGAAGTGGATTTTTTTAAGCTTGCTTTGTGTGTGTTGAGCTTTTAGTCGTTCAGTGTTAATGAAAGCATCTTCAACTGAAATACTCCCGGGAAAAGTCTTGGTACATTGGAATGTTTGTCGACTTACTTTTGCAAAAGTCGTATATCTTCCGCTCGCAACGACGAAAAGGCCATTCATTTCAATAAATTGCCAACTTCAAGCGACCACTCCTTTCAAAGCTCTGAGTGGGTATTTTGCAGATATCATTTTTGCAATGTACTCTGAAGACTTTGAGTTCATAAATGTATAAAAACAGGCTTGAAAAAAACGATGCGATTTTTCCTTTCCATCTGGGAGATATTTTTGCACACAAAGCGTGTGATGTCGCATTAATTAATTCGCGCGTTTCGGTTCCATCAACGAGGAAATGTTGCACCAAATTGTGGTGCTTCACGTTTCCGGTGCACTCATCCATCGTCCATGCTTGGCATTTTCCGTGGAGCAATTCGCATAAATTACGAAATATGACCCAGAAAATTGTACATTTAGTGCGCCATTGTCCTCTGCATTCCGACCGCCGAGATAATTGCAACTTTTTCGCCATTCATTTCGCGCCCGACGAATATTTTAATTAATATTCCAACAAAGTTGAATCTCATCTATTCGAAGGTTTGTGACCAGCTCCCATAATTCCCGGTGCGTTATTTCGCATCGAAGCTGTTTGCATTGCTCGAGTCCCATTGTTAATGCGAGTACGTTCAATGCGGATTCAGTGCAAATAACTCGTGCGGTATTTGCTTTGCGTGTGCCAATAGAGCAACTCGTCCATGAAAACTGTTGGAGGCCTCAAGGTGTAAGCTTCGCATCATGAAGCTTTCGATTATCGTCTGGTCGTTGAAGTTCGTGTTCGTGGCTCGGAGTGTTTTGTATAACTCTTTTCGCTCTGGATTTGCTAATGCAATTTTGCCGACTTGGCTATCTCGAATCGGATAAGTCTGGTTTCAGTTGGGAGACATGACGTCCCTATAAAAGATAAGTGGTTAATTCGACGGGAACAACCTGGATGAAACGTGCACCAGTTCTTGTAAAGATAGTCGGATTCAAAGAAGCAGGATAAGAAAGAAAATTTTCGTGCAGGTTTTTTATTGATGGTACAAATCAAGTTTCAGTTTGTAACCATTTGGAACATCAAACAGTATTATCTAAAATTTAATTTATAAAGTTGTTGATTGGTCAATTTTGGGGATACTTGTAAAGATATTGTATCCATTTGATATCCAATTGTTCTATGGTCAAGGTGTCAGAGACTACAAGAAGATGAAAGATTCCTTGCTTTCATAATGATTTTATGCACAGAGTACTAGACAATTTGATAATATTTTAGCAAAAGAGTAACAAAAGCATTTTTCCAATATAAAAGTGCAAATGTTGTATTTTTAGATATCCCATTTTCCAATTTCCGGTATTTAGAAGTCCCGCACAGATTTGGGACCATGACCAATGTTATTTTTTTGTAAAAATACCATAAATACCGTTTGAATCATCCAAATCGGTCCATTACTTTCGTAGATATGAAATATAGTTGAAACATTTTTTTAAATTTTCCACTTGGAATTTAAGGTTACATGCCGCTCCCAGGTAATTTCACAGGCTACCGCTTCAAGCAAAATGGTCTTCTAACCCAGGAAAAACAATATATCAAATTTGGTAAAAATTGCTTGAACCGTTTCGGAGAAAATCACACCCAAACTTTGTTAATACCCTATTTTAACAATAACAATTAATAATTTATAAACAAACCAACAGAATAACTTGAAAATCTGGATATTTATTGATAATTATATAATAAACAAATGCTGAGAATTTGAAAACAATCGGATTAGCCGTTTTCGAGATATTAACAAAAGAATATTGAGATATTCAACGCTGTTTATCTGCCGCCCCCGGAAATTTTTCCGTCTGCCGCCCCCGATACAGTATCTGCGTCAAGATACCATTGTATATTCAAAATTTGAAGAAAATTAATCAAGCGAATCTACCAGTTTTAGGTATTTTTCCACTTTGCTTGCGGTAAATAGCCACCCCCAATCATTTTTCGGATTTGCCGCCCCCAAAATATGAATCTCCGTCTATCTGTTAGTCTATGTGCCAAATTTGGCGAAAATCGGTCGAGCCGTTCTCGAGATATTAAATAAAACGTAAAGACTAAACTGAATCGACCAATCGTTGCTAAGGAAGTGCGATTTAAACTTAACTACACCAATGTAAATCAAATGGGAGCCGCCATCATGAATTTTCGAGGGT
>JARJDZ010007129.1:0-16731 GCA_030264555.1 Aleochara sp. GC000083
ATAAATTAGCAGTAATTGTCTTTATTGTAGAATAAAGAAGAATAACTTCTTTTACTGTTATTATCTTATATTATAGACAAACAAATTTGCAAGTTGCTTTTCTTTTACAAATAAGCATTTTCAATTCATAATGAAGGTAGTCCACTAAAATTGCAATATCTTCCATATACATCATATATATTTTGTTGCAGTTTCTTATTCGCTTGCATCTTACTAGAAGTTAATATAAATCATAATACAAGTAACGCAACGTAAGAATTTAAATCATTTAGTGTTGAATTTATAATAGATGTTACAAATGGTATATTATATTACTGCATTAAATCTGGTGGTAATAAAGCCGTGAAAGAAATTACTTTTCTTTGATTTTTTTGTTTTCTTTGCTTTCATTGCGTTTTCCCTGGAAGAGCGAGCGCTTAAATGGCGGCTACTACTAATCGTTTAAAACTGATAGTACACAAGAAGACATAAACAAAAAATATCACAATACATAATAGGTGAATGATAGATTTGTCCTTTCGCACCTCTCTCAGCAGTTGTTCAGAGATTTTGTCATATTAGTTTAGTGTTTAGTGAATCGGTGCTGGTGAGGAAATCTAGACTTCATTTTAATGTGCTTCAAACACCCGGAGAAACTTCCACTTGCACTCGGTCAAGCAAGCTCTCAACATGATGTTGACGCACAAATGAAATAATACTATACAGATACGAATATAACATACAGCATAATATTCATTAAACAAAAGGTGAAACGTGTTACTTAAATTGTAGTTATATTGTAATCAGTATAAATCTTCTAATAATGCGCTTTTTCTGTTTGCACTAAAACCGTATTTATAATACAAAGTAATTGGTTCAATGTACAATGCATTGATGCATAGTTTGTTGGCTGCGTGCATTAAAAACAAGTCAACTCAATAAATTATACAATTATTTATAAAAAGTCGCCCACCCTTAGTTTATAAATTAAATTAATATTACCTAGCTAATAATAAACGCATTTTCTACTTGCTTCAGTAACATAAAGTAAAATTTTTGACGTGAACTAAATCATTCCTTTTCACTAATAAACTAATTGTAATTACCTAGTTAGTACCATTATTTATCAAATAATACTTGTAATGCACAATCAGCTATCGTGTCTTCTAGCATTTTTTTTTCTTAAGAGACAATACAAATTACATGTTTAATTCATAGAAAAATAATGGGGAAATAATGGCTATCATTTCAATTTCTCCAAATTCCACTCTTTTCTTTTGGTTTAATCGTAAAGTTGTTATATCAATTAGCGCGTTTTAAGCATTGCAGCTCACTTCATTACATATATCTGAATTATAGGTTTATTTTGTAAAATAATAGTTTATTCAAACTTGCACAAATAATAGAAGCAATTGATTAATTCAGATTATCTCAGTTTGTGATACATGTTTATCATTTTTTAGCTGGCAATACTCATTGGTAGATGATTATCACAAAGCAATCGATTCGGGATAATATGAATAGTCACAATTGCAAAGTTTTATTACCCATGAGTGATTATCATAAATTAGTGCATCTTATATTATCTAAAGCCATTTATTCTTTCCATCAGATAAATGCCTTTGTGCATTCGACGTTGAATCACCACTATTGACATAAGCGAATAGCAATTTCTAGATTAAAATTAAGATACACATAAAGCACTGAATTATAATAAATAAAATAGTCGACTGCACAAAGTCACTAGTTAATTGTTTCGGTTGCCAATCGCTTACTGTAAATTAATTTCGCATAGTTTAAAAATGGTTAGTGAATGCTTCTTAGCACGTCTAAAACGTTTTGTCGTAGGTCATCGCATATTGTTGGTAATATTTGGTGTGATTGATAAATAATTTATTACGGTGTCTACCTATGATTCAGCACCCATTCAGTAGCATACACTTCAACTTTCATCTAAAAGCAAACACACAAATTTACAGTTGTCGTATATTACGTTTAAAATGAGTGTAAATATTTTAATTTGCGTAAGAATCACCTCTGCCGCCGGCAACAACAGATTTGCGTTTGGGTTCTTCGTTGACAGACCTTTGTCCTTGGACGCCACCAGTACGGATGCCTGCACCTTGCACACCAGTGAGTATTTGATTGTGTGGTTGACCAGCACGAATTGGTTTAGCGATTTGAGGCACTGGACCTCGACGAGCCAAATTCTTCTGTCTCACAGCCTCCTTAATTCTATCCACTTCGAATTGATACCTGAAAAATTCAACATTTAACATCTTTTTAGAAATTACTTGACTTAGGTCGCTTACCGTTTGCGATCTCGCATTGCACCCTCTTTAGCATCCTTCAACGCCGACTCCAAAGCTTTAACACGTTCCATTGTTGCACGTAAGCGCTTTTCAAGCTTGGGTAACTCGCACCGCAAATCAGCGTTATCACGAACCAACTGCTTATGCACCTTAGTCAATTGATCAAGATTATTCTCCAAGAATGAAATTTTCTGCTTCTGAGCCATGGTGCCTCCAGCATCTTCCTCGTTATCATCATTGCTAATCGCCTTCTTGATGCGAGCCTGAAAAAAATCATTGCCATAAATTAACGGTTCCAAGTCAAGAAATATTGAATACTCACCTGTAAATCTTGCACGAAGAGTTTGCGCAAATTATGCAAAGTCTGCAGCTCCTTGGCGACGGTGTCCTCGAGTCCCTTCAGATCTTTTCTTGCTTGCTCGCGCCGTTCATTTGTAGAACTGTAGAAGTTTGATAATATTTCTCAATTGGCTTTCGTTTACTTATTGTTTTAGCCATCATCACACACGCTCTTTGATTGCTTGTCGGTATTCGGTTAATTTTGTGGGTTGTTTCGCGATAATATTTATAGATAACCGTTTTCGTACGATTGCATTATTTACAGATACTTGGGCCACATTTAACAACAATAACAATTAGAAAATACTTTCCTCTTAGCAGTTAATAAAAAATAACTTCTAGTATTTTCCTAAAATCTAAATTATGTACATATTGTACAATATTTGACTAAGAATGAAAATAGTTTCTATTTTTTCTCTTATTTACAAGAATAACTGAATTATTCTTTTAACTTCTTGAAACACGTCCGTTATTAATACCATGTCCTCTGAATTGTTGTTTCGCGAATAATCAACATCTTGCACCGTTTCAATAGATCGGCATACGGTAACATAAGCAAAATGTAACCAAACAGAGAGCTTGTGTGATGTGACTTAATAATAATAAATTGCTTAATAAATTAAAAATAAATTATAAATATAAAATTTGGAATGATGGAGTTACGGGATATGTAAAGGTCCAAACTATGGAAAGGAATAAATTTGTATTGTTGGAATGATAAAACAAAACACGTGACACCGACCATTAGAAATCGACCGTTTCTGGATTAATTACGTCGCTAATTGCAAAATGATAGCCGATTTTACCAAAATTAATTATAAATTAATATCACAGTTCACTTTGAGATACAGTTTGATAAATGCGAAAGAATTTTGCATGTGATAGGCCAAAATGTAACTTCTTTACAAATTACCCAACCATTTTTCATGGAAGTAATAATGCAATGTTTTAAGTTATTAGGTAATTTGCAAAGAATCGAGGAAGAAATTATTTGTGCTTCTCCCATTATAGAAAACTAAAAAAACAATAAAATTTGTGCATAATATACAAATTATTATAATTTGTATGCGCAAATGGTTATTGCAACGCGAATGTTTCACATTTTACTTGTCTCAATACTTTTTTGCTATTTTTGGTAAAATCGACTAATTGAATGGATATTTGCATTTGATTTACATGACGATGAAGTAATGTGGGCACTTGTGCGTAACCAAAAGCAATGTGAGGGAAATAAAAAGGTGCAGGTGGAATGTGTGTATGTGAAAGATAGATTTGAACACCGGGCAGCAGAAATGCTGATGGTCAGTCGCGGTGGTTTTCGATTGGCTATTAAAGCGAACAAGTTTCGTCAACTTGTTGTACGCCTCTTTTCGCGTTTTCATATCGGATTTGTCCGCATTTTCATCGCGATCCGGGGACGCGTCGATTTCGTCTTTGTACGGCAAAAAATCGGCCCACGTGTCTGCTTTAGGTCGGCGGATATACACGGGAGATTCGGATGGGTACTTTTTGGGAGACATTATTGGAGTGGTGATGAGTTCGTCATAAACGGAACGATTATTGGATGGGATTGAGCGTTTATCGTTGCGTTTGTTTAGCGTGATTACTGACATGAGCTCTTGCAGCTTGTTGGACTTCTCCACTTCCTCCGCCTTGACTTTCTCATAGTCGGCTTGCAATTGTTGCTGGGCTAATTGCAATTTTTGATTAAGACTGAAAAAGGAAACAAACATTAATTAATTGCTCATACGAATGATTGAAATTCATTGTAACGTACTCTTTAATGTCATTAAGCATTTGCTGCTTTTCGGAAATTTCGTCACGCAATGTGGCGACTTGTTTCTGGTGGGCGTCTCGAAGTTGGTCCATTTGTTGTTCCAAAGCAGCCCGCAATTGTTTCGCTTCCTTCTTCTCATTTTCGCTAACGCTCGACACTTGTTCCTTTGCTTTAAGCTTGGCGCATTCTTCTCGCAGTGCATCTACATCCTCCTCGAGAGCACGCTTCTTGTTTTCGGCCTCACGCATACTCTCTTGCAAACTTTTCATACGCGCTTCGTGTTGCGAAATTAGCAAGCGGCATTCGGCGAGCTCTTTCTCATAGTCAGTAACTTTGCGGTTGCTATCCTTGTGAGACGCTTCCAACTCGCCAAGTCTGGTTGTAATGTTTGTAACATCACTCTTCATGCGACTAATATAAAGTCGCGCAACAGTAAATTCTTCTTCAAGTTTTGCCGCATCGTTAGAAATATTTAAGTCCGTACGCTCACTGCCCAAAACTGAGCCAATATCACCCAGCTCCTTCAGCAAATTGGATAACATCTCAGCGATACGCTTCTTTTGATGCGTACTCATATCGCGCAACTGTTGCAACTCAGAAGCAGTCGAGTTAAATGAGGCTTGCTTCTGCATCAATTCCTCGGAGAGCGTTTCCATTTCCTTGTTTTTCGCGTCAACCTCTTGTGATTTCTGATCGTAGTTCACAGCCAACTCCTCCAAAGCTTGCAAAACTTCTTTGACTTCCTCCTTGGCGCTCTCATTTTCTTGCTGGATACGATTCATTTCAGATTGTAGCGTTTCGTAGTCACGACGAGTCGTGGCAATAAGATCATCTTGCTCAACAATTTGATCCTTAAGTTTTTCCACATACTGACTCTGCTGATTAATCTCCTCGTCTTTCTCGTCCAACTGTTGGTACAAACGTTCTCGTTCCTGTTCCAATTTCTGTCTATCCTCCGAACCAAGAGTGGAACCAATCATTAGGGCTGGAGTTGCAGGTATTGGTCCACCAATTGGTGCTGCTGTTGATTCCTCCATTACATTACTAGGTGTGCTCGCGTCCATTTCATTGAGATTAACTTGCTCATCAGCCTCCACGGTTTCACCAGCACGCCATTTCGCAAGTTCCGCTTCCAGTTTCTCAACTTTACCCTTGAGGCGACCAACTTTTTCCTTCTCACGCTCGTAACGTCGCTTCCATTCTTCAGCCGTGAGTTCCTCATTGACACAGACGACATTCTTGACCGTCTTAGCACGTTTGCCGAATTCTAGCGTGGAACGCGTTTCGGATTCGTTAAAGCTAGCAGGGGAACAACAAATTACGATGGTAGTACGTGCGTTACCACCGAGGGATTCCTGTAGGATGCGAGTCAGTTTTGAATCTCGATAGGGGATGTGAGTTTTATTGCCGTCTGCCAAGGCACTAATCACGTTACCCAGAGCTGATAGCGATTTGTTAATGTTCTTTGCTTCGTCCAGAACAGTTCCCTCGGCGCCTGTTTTCGATACTTTTTCCGAACCAGCCAAATCGACCAAGTACAGTTTGCCTGATAGTTTCTTCTGATTTTCCATGTTTTCCTGCTTCACGTTGATGAGGAAAACCGAGTGGGATCGCGAAGAATGCTCATTCATGTCTGTTAAGAAAATTTATATAAATAACGGAACAAATTTCCAATGAAAGATTAACTTACTTGTAACAGCAATATGTCGATTGGATTTTCCCTCCTCGATCGCTTCGAAAACTTCATCAGGACTGGAAACAAAACGCTCCGTAGCTCCTTTAACGAATGGAACACGATTTTTATCCTCATGGACGCTCAGATTTACCTTAGATACTAAAACAAATATAGTTTATAAACATTCAAAACACTTTTTCATATCTTTCTACCATCCAGTAAATCTCGGATTTTGTCCATGTAGATTTCAAAGTAAGACACTTTGATGTGAAACTCTAAATTCTCCTCCATTTGATAGATGTGGTTGAAAATATCGTTGACAATGCGAGGAATAATACCCTGCTTTGCAGGATCGTCTAATACGCCCTCCATCGTATGTGTTTTGCCAGAACTGGTCTGGCCATACGCAAATATGGTTCCATTGTAACCAGCCAGCACATCCGATACGATGCTTTTCGCTGCTTCATTGTAGACTTTCTCTTGCGTCGCATTCGGTTTGAATACTTTGTCAAATAGGTAGACTTTTCCCTAAAAAAAACATGAAAGACAGGATATTAATTTATTTATTCGTATATCTCGTATATATTTCGTAAACTTATACATTTAGGTCAAGGAATTCGCATTGAGTTTTATACGCATTTCATCCCGAAAAGCCCGACAAGAAAAGCAAAACAATAACAAACTCTTCGAGTGAATGGAAGAAATAAAAAACTTGGTATTTCCATAACATGTTTAATGCTTTCGCTTCAATCTACGCGATTCCAGAATTGCGGAGTCCTGATGGCTGGTCAAGGGCATCGAGCGCTTATTGATTTTTATTAGGGGACGCCTGCTGCCTTCTCTCCCGTTTTCCACGATTCTCTCCTAAGGCCCTTCTTGTTATGATACACAGCATTCGCGTTTCATGCGTGTTTTACAACCAGAAGGGCCTTGCGAAAACGGTAGCAAAAAACATAACAGAAAAGAGTATGCCGCATAATTTACAATTAACAGGCCAAATAAAATTTTATCCATCGCGTGACGTGGCGCTAAAGGAAACAATGAAAACACCAAGTCAGATAAGTTCTTTTTAACATTACTTCCGCCCTGCAATATCGCAAAGAATGTGAATAAAGTTATAATTGTAAATTGAATCGAAAGAGAACGTATTTTCAACCCTATATCACATGTATGTTTCCTTTTATGTTTGAAGGCACAGAACAAACGCCAGGATCGATATGTATTTTCAATTGTATGAGCAGGTTGCGGCTGGCGTCATTGCAATTTCAAACAAATTAGAGAAACAAGTTGCATTGTATGAATTGCGGCGTTACTCTAAAATTCTTTGTACATTGTTACAAACTATTTCTAAAGTAGTATTGATGATAAAATTAATTAATCTTATCGATAAGAATGTATATAAATAGATACAATTCACAAACGAATCTATAATTTAATATTCAATACAACCCTTGCTCTCTACATTTATTAGCGTGTTCGCTTATTTCATGAAAATTTCATGTATGATTGAAATTTTGGTTCTTGAAATTTGCAGGTATCTCATAAATGTTACCTGCTTGTCATCTTCAGAAACCTTATTTAGAATCAAAATTCCGTATATGTATAATTTCAAAATTAATTCCAAAAGTTAAGAATGACCTAGAGATAAGCAAGCTAACTGGGGTTCAAGAAGATACTAAACTGATTATTCAATATTCAAAAATTCTGAATTTCCATAAGTTTAATCTACTTATGAAAGGATGAGATTAAACTTTCCCAGATTTCAACCCTAACATATCAAAATTATAACATTTGAAAGCAAGGAACATTTAGCATATGAATAGAGTTTGCTACCTGTATCGCAGAACGTTTTGATTTTGTTGCTACTCAGAAAATAAGATAAACAGCAGGCAGAAAAAAATATAAATTACATAATGGTATTTTGTTTGTTCTCTCTATTCTTTATACTCCATGACGTGTTTTGGGCTGGTTGGTCGATGTAGCTTTGTATTCGAATTGACTATGTACGCGCTGGCGTAAGTTGTGTTCGCGTTGGTGAAACGTAATGGTCCAAAGATAGATTACGGATTACGATTTCGTTCCGCGCACATTCACAACCCGCAAGCATCCCAGCCGCACAGCGGGCATTCGGAAGCGAATTGTAATAATGAGTCAACTTTTAAACCAGTGACGACGACGAAGTTCTCCATGATGTTGTCTCTGCCATCGTCCATGCAATGCGCCCAATAAACGCGCGGTGCGAAAGCAACAAATTGAAGATTGCATCACATCAGGTGTATAGTATACTCGCATTAACAAGGAATGTATGAGCAAAAAGAGCTGCTCCGTATAACTGTATGACTCAGTAACAAGCATGATCTCGTAAAGTATGGTGCGCCTAAACACTTTCTTCCGTTGTCGCAAAACAAAAAAAACTTTGTGCCTCATATAAGCTTGCTAAAATACGTCATGGAAATATACTCGTACATTGATGATGAAGCAGCTTCGGAGATGTTTAAGCAGTCTTAAATGTTTGAGAAATGCTCCGACAATTTTGCGTTTGAAATGATTGAAATGAATTGTATTTTTATCATTCATCCACCCACTTAGCTATAATCCAAGCCTGCTTTGACTGCAACTTGTTTTACGAGTTGATAAACTTGCTGAAACAATGCAGAAACGTGACATTTTGATTCTGCACCTTTCAATTACTTCCCTTGAAACAAAGAACAATATCGAGGTGTTGTAACGATGCTCAGGTACTTCGTTGCTGCGGTCGCAGTGCACTTATGCGTATAAATGCACGCTTCAGCGACTCATTCAAAAAAACTGTTCAAACGAAAATTACCCGGGCATGTTTGGGTTTCGAGCATAACAACACAACATTTAGAAAGTCCGAGAGGCAAGAAGAAGGCGCGTTTTATGCTCTTCCACACGAATCGTAGCAACAAAACAGCAGTAGACGCTACATACGGGCAATAACAATGTTTGTGCTCGTGGTTATTGAGCGTAATTAATTTCGCCTCGCGGGCAACATGCTCATTCTTCTTGTGCGTGCATGTTGGCACCTAGAGCAATGCGTGCACATGCTGAAGGAGAGAATTCGAAACGTTGTTCACGGTGGATGAAATGCAAGAATGATGTTCGCTGCGGTTGCATTGCTCGCGAAGCACGGAATGCAATCGTTTCTAATTAAGAGATAGTGCACCAGATAATTAAACGCAAACGCGTGCACAAAGCCCATGCCTTGATGATCTAAACAATTATCCATATATTAGCAAGCTCACTCGAGTGCATGCTTTCATTACATGACATTTGTTCTTGCACCGAAGGCAAATAAATGCATTTCCGTTAGTGCTATCAATGCAATATCCTCAGGTATCGGTGCACCACCTTTTGTCTATCGATCCAGGACGTTCCATTCATTGTGGTATTGAGCAGGTACAAGGAAAGTTCAACAAACCTTAATTTTTCCTCGTATTGCATTTGAAGTTCTGCAAAGCGTTCCCTTTCCTACTTCTGTTGCTTCTTTCGGTAGCTTTAAAACTGCACACCAATTTTCTTGTATAATACTGGCAAATAACGTTTGCTTTTCGTGATTTTCGTTCCCTTCTCAAGCTTCTGAAATATCTTGTTTTAATTAGTTGTATCCAACGAGCATGCCATATAAAAATAATCGACGATGTGCGACGACGTGTTGCAAGTAGTGCGAAAGGCTTATTGACTCGCAGCATTCTCCATAGACTACATCGCATAATCAAGGCAATAAATGCCTATTAAAATGCGTTTGTTTACTGAGAAACCTCATTCATTTCTTCAATGCACACTCGAAATGCACCGATATGTTAAAGAAATTGACCCATTTACAACTTCTTTCGAGTGTTATTCACTCTTGGCATTAACGTATTAGCAATGCGAACATTTTGAATGTGAGATTTCGTTTTATCTGGGTAAAGGAGTTATACAATCATTAAAATTATAATGTGGAACAATATGAGTCATACCTCCCATGACTTTCAACGCAGCAAAACTGAATGAATGCTGCGCGGAGCTGGAAAATTGAAATTAATAAATCCCTGTGTCATCAGGCTCCCATGCTATTGATTTAGAAGAAATCCTTCAAATGATAAGATTTGTCGGGAATCACCGCAGAGAATCAAATAATGAAGCGTCAACGTGAAGTGTATGTACACACTCTTTGTATACCTCACCTAAATGAAACTGACTTGGGTTTATTGATTTTTCTATTCTCATAGCAGAACGACACCTACGAAATTCAAGCAGTAATCATTTGAATACATGTGGGTCGTCGGCTCCTTCACAAACAATAACTTACACGATGCTGTTAAGTGCATGTATGCAAATCTCGCTTGCGCACCTTTATGATAATTACCTCAAATGGAGAGCGTACGAATAGTGATTGATAAACTTATCACTCAATGCGAATTCGCAAATAATGCGCTGTCGATAGCGATCTCAATGCTGATACTTACCGCGATAGATATGCAGTTTTCGTCGGGCCCAGATGGAAATTTAACAATAAACTGCGATCCTGCCTTCTCCTCGCTATCATTCAGCGGCCGAAAACGGCACACCACTTTGATACTGTCCTCGGCCGGTATTTCGCGTTCGCCAGACATCTTCCAGTCACTTCGTCACATGCACTTACGTTATTTTGGCAAACGTTACCTACGCAGACGAATGATCGAATTCGTCCCGATCGTACTGCTTCTACCAATATTACAATCGCAGGTAATTAACTAGCAGTTGATTTGCTCTTGCACACGCACGAGCCCCGATGCAAATCGCAAGCACCAGGCGAATAAAGTTCTCTACTAAGTTATAACACAACTACGATGGTAAACTAAAAAGTTCAACCCGGCCGCACGTAGTCCATTTAAGATAGATCGGCGATTTGCTTGGCGTTTCTTATGTATATCACAATTCACCAACAAATCACAACAGGAGAGAAGACCGACGTTTACACCAGCGAGGCAGCCATCTTGACATCACTTATGTGTTTAAAAGGGAAATCGAACAGTGAGCCATCAAGGGCTGCGAAACTTAACGATCGCTCCGATTGTGGCCGATCGGGTTTACGACGTTGGCAAATTTATCATAAGTTTATTTTTATTAAACGATTATTTATTTAAACAGTTGGATTTTTGCAAAACTACATGGTTTTTATAAAACATAGACTGAAGACTAACGTTCGTGGAAGATTTAAAATTGCTGTTTTGTACACGATTCTATATTATCACAATATGTTGATGGCGCTATGATCGTGTGGAATTACTCATTCAGCAACACATCCCTTTTCTCATTTATGGATTGCACAAATTATGGAAAATGGCGTCGAAGTGGACCTGTTGTTGATATTCTAGTCAAAAATACCAAACACATCACATAAGACCAAAGAAACAAGTAATGTGCCACAATTATCGACACTTATAGTGAACATGTATTCGTCTTCTTGGCGAATAGGGCATCCGTGCGCCAATGCAGTTTCAACAACATCGAAAAGTCTGCAAACGTCCAATTGAGTAACGTGTTTCTTTTGTTTATATTTACATAATCATGTACAGCTCTAATTGCTACTATGCCCTCGTTTTAGTTTGCAAGTAAATTATGGGTTGTGCAAGTAGCAAGGGTGACATCAATGACCAGCACCCAAATATATTTCAAGTGATGAATGTTGATGAGCTATTTCAACCAATCAGTCCCGGCCAGATTGAAATCACCGACACTGAGCTCGTCTTCCATCAACGAGGGAAACCTCCGACAAAATGGTCACTACGAAACCTACGAAAGTATGGGTTTGAATCAGAAATATTTAGTTTTGAGTGCGGCCGACGATGCGTCACTGGTGCTGGCATATTTGCCTTCAGATGTAGGAAAGCTGAGCAGCTGTTCAACCTGCTGCAACATAATATACAAGTACGCAATATGAGTGAGGAAGTTAACATACCTTTGAGTGAGCTAACCATCAATGCACCTAATACTATTCCACATATTCAAATACAAAGGAGGAGTGCACCAGAAAGTGGTGGTTATTTAAATCCAGTGAATACAAGACCAACATTAAGTCGCCCTGGCTCAATTACATCCAATGGACCTACCAGTCCAACCAGTGTTTGCACACCACCATTGGAAGACAACAATAACAAACGTACAACTAGTATAATGGAACATTCTTATTTAAATACTGAACACTTGCACATGGAAAGCAATCCTCAATACATAAATATCATTAAGGAATTGCCAAATGAGTGTACCAAACCATTGTATATGAATGTTGATAATGGTAGTATCAGTGAGGCTGCAAAAGAATCAGACATTAGGGAAAGTGTTGATTTGCCACAGTTACATCCACCTAATGAGGATGAACCTGTGCATTGCTATGCAAATGTAGATACTAGTAGTCTCATTCCACAAGAACTATTGAATGGTGCTCATATAAATCCTCATGTGATAGGTAATTTGAATGTGCCAGCAACACCCATTGAGGTAAACTATGTTGAACTGGATCTTGTTCCAAGTGTAATAAAATGCAGCAACAATTTAACGAACGCGGCAGCCGCGGCCGTATCACTGCAACCTCCGCCGGAAAGTCCCAACAAGACAAAGAGCTATGTTACCATTGATTTTAACAAAACCAATGCATTGTCACAGAGTATTAATCCACGCATTGACTTGGAGGAAGGCTGCAGGAAAACTCGTCACAATTCTACTATCAGTGATATTCGACATAGCAGCTCCATTAGCGATTGAACAAATTTTGGTTTTAATATACCTTTATAACGTGATTTAATCATTTACATATTTTGATAACATTTAATAATGCACAATTTTGTTGCTCACTAACTAATACAATGCCAAAAATAATTGATTGATAATAGCTAACATTTACTAGCTATTACATTTTTCGTTCAGGTTCGCTAACAATAGGAATGAACGAATAAATCAATGTATATGATATATTTTATTTTGCCAACATTTATACATTTTAAAATGCTCACTCAATACAATATTCACGAGTATATGAACATCGAACGAAAGATAAATAGTATTTGTGATCAGATTTGTACTATACAAGAGGAGAATAATTGCAAAAAGAAATTTTCTGGATGTACTAAATAAAAAACAAAGCATATTATGGATAACGTCATACTAAAACACATTAGAATGACATTTTTATAATTAAAAAGTATGCTCTAAATCGTATGTTGCAATTGGAAATTGCTCTTCAACGTTGGGTTGTATTTTGTCTTATCTATTTTGCAATTTTTAATTTTATTATTTCAAATTTTTCACATTGTATAAAGTGAAAAAGGAACTATGACAAATAGTAATAAGCATGGTGTATTTCTACCATGGTAATAAGTTGAATAGAATTATATGCCAAAGATATTTTCAATATGTATGATGGGGAAGAGAAAAAAAATGAGCATGATGAATTGAAATGAATTAAATACCAAAATGTAGGTTAATGAACATATGTATTATTTTTAGTAATGAAGATGAATGATATACATATTGTGCTATATATATATAATATATATATAAATTGTAGACAAAATATTTAATTTTTGGAGTAAAAAATGGAAACATCTATTTGAATGGTATTTAATTTTGCTGGGGCTTTATGATATGTCTATTAAGATCAATTTATTAAAAATTATCATATTAGGTATCAATAGCTATTGCTAATGAGAATTTCTATTAGTTCCTCTTAAAGTTCATGAAATAATTGAAACTATTGTACTATTCTAACAAAGATATGAGAGGTACTAGTTGGTGTCTGGAGATACAATGCCTTTAACATTCTTGATTGAGATGACTGAGTTTAAAACTATTTTATATGGTTGAGTAGTTTCAATTATAGAAAACCATGAAAACTTGACTGGGAGTTGTAAACAAATAAAACTTATTATTTATCACTTTAACTTATTATTGTTTAAATTTTGCACAGATTTAGAGTTAATTTGCAAGTTAAATTACAAGTAGCCAAATGTAAGTTATTAGCTGCAGTATGGCAGTAGTCCCTATTATGTATGGTCGGTTTGGTGCGAGTTGGTTTTATGATCATAGTTTAGTCAAGTTTCAAACCGCGGGAGTAAAGTCCTACTTTACTCCCTCCATTGTTATAACGGGGTACGACTGTATTTTAGGTTGACATGTTGATACCGCACCATTCTTTTTTTTTCAGGTTACAACCACAGGTGCTCTGTGTTACATCGTTCGATTAATAGTTTATACTTATAAATTTAACAACTGAACATATAACTCGTAATAGGGCCTTATTATAAAATAATTTATTGTAGGAGTCGCGTTTGAGTAACTTAATATAGTGGTGTATATTTTGAAGGCAATATCCAAAGTGAAAGTGACAGGTGAACAAACATTGTATTTTTTAGTACAGAACCTTAGTGCATTTTGAGGCACATTTTTATTTTAGCAGAATCTCTGAGTACAGCTGGAGTTGCCATTGTATATTGCAGGAATGGGGAGTGTTGGACATTTTGCTGGTATTTTGTAAACAATTTAATATGTAAACACATGTCTTATAATTTTTGTTTTTGTAGAATTTGCATGGATGGCTGGAGCCACCATTGAATATTGGAGTAACTTCACATAGCATTGGACATTTCACTGCAATTTTTAAGGTATTTTTTAAACAAATTAATCTTGTACATTCAATATGTGAACATGTGTTCTATTACTTTTATTTTTATAGAATCGGCGAGTGTGGCTGGAGCCGCCATTGTAAAATGGAGCAACTTTGGTCGGCGTTGGACATTTTGCTACATTTATTAAGGTATTTTGTAAACCATTTAATCTGGTACACTCAATCTGAACGCCAATCTTATTACTTTTATTTTTGTAGAATCGGCGAGTATGGCTGGAGCCACCATTGTATGTTGGAGCAACTTTAGTCCGCGTTGGATATTTCGCTACATTTATTAAGGTATTTTGTAAACCATTTAATCTGGTACATGTAATATGTGTACATCAAATAAGTGAACGCATGTCTTTTTACTCTTGTTTTTGCAATATCTGGGAGTATGGCTGGAGAAGCCACTAAATATTGGAGGAACTTTGGGCAGCGTTGAACATTTCATTGTAATTATTAAGATATTTTGTAAAACATTTAATCTTGTACGTTCAATATTTGAACGAAGGTCTTATTATTTTTATTTTTGCAGAATCTGCAAGTATGGTTGCAGTCGCTATTATATATTGGAGGAACTGTGGCAGCGTGGAACAATTCGCTGCCATTATTATGGTATTTTGTGAATAATTTAATCTTATACGTTCAATATGTGAACACAGGTCTTATTGTTATAATTTTTGTAGAATCTGCGAATATGGCTGCAGTCGCCATTGAATATTGGTGAAACTTGTGGCAGCGTGGGACAATTCGCTGCTATTATTATAGTATTTTGTTAACAATTTAATCTTGTACGGTCAATTTCTGAACACAGATCTTATTATTTTTATTCTTGCAGAATCTGCGAGTATGGCTACAGTCGCCATTGTACATTCGAGGAACTTCTGGCATCGTTAGACTTTTCGCTGCAATTATTAAGGTATTTTGTAAACAGTTTAATCTTGTAAATTCAATATGTGAACACGTCTCATTATTTTTATTTTCGCAGAATCTGGGAGTATGGTTACAGGCGCCGTTGTATATTGGAGGAACTTTCGGCTGCGTTGAACATCGCTGCCATTATTAAGGTATTTTGGGAATAATTTAGGCTTGTACGGTCGATATGTGAACACATTTCTCATTATTTTTATTTTTGCAGAATCTGGGAATATGGCTATAGTCGCTATTGCATACTGGAACAACTTTGGGCAGCGTTGAACATGTCGTTACAATTATCAAGGTATTTTGGAAATAATTTAATCTTGTACATTTAGTAGGTGAACACATGTCTTGTTATTTTAATTTTTGCAGAATCTGGGAGAATGACTGGAGTCGCCATTGTATGTTGGAGGAACTTGTGGCAGCGTGGGATATTTCGCTGTCATTATTAAGGTATTTTGTGAACAATTTAATCTTGTACGTTCAATAAGACCTGTGTTCACAGGTCTTATTATTTTTATTTGTGCAGAATCTGCGAGTATGGCTGCAGTCGCCATTGTACATTGGAGGAACTTGTGGAAGCGTGGGACATTTCGTTGCCATTATTAAGGTATTTTGTAAACAATTGTAAACATGTGTTATTATTTTTATTTTTGCAATTGCATGATGGTGGTACTTTAAGCGACGTTGGACATTTTGCTGCAATTATTAAAGTATTTTGTAAACAAATTATTCTTGTATAGTCAATATGTGCCCTATTATTTTTATTGTTATAGAATTTACAATTTAGTGGAACTTAAGCAATATAAAACATTACATATGATGTGTGTCACAGCTGCAGGTAAATAATTCGTTCCTATTTATTTAATATGTGTACTAATACGTCATTATTTTTATTGTTACAGATTCGGTGGGGATTGTTGGGCGTTTCCAAACTATGTTAGTTAAATACGAGGGAACACAGGACATTGTTCATAGAATTTCATGTAATGTGTGCAATGGCAGCAGGCGCTTACGGTATTGTGCAAATAATTAATTGCTGTTGTTGTACGCACGTATTTGTATTGGATGAATGTGTTAT